>JASDQU010373021.1:16712-51600 GCA_032191745.1 Picea mariana
AAGCAAGCCAAGAAGGATAATAAATTATCACCAAAGTACTATGGCCCTTATAAGGTGTTGCAAAAGATTGGTACTATGGCATACAAATTGGAGTTGCCTGCATCTTCACGAGTACACCCAGTTTTCCACGTTTCATGCTTAAAGAAGGTTATAGATGACAAGATCCCAGTTCAAACTATATTGCCAGAACTTGATGAGGAAGGAAAAATCATATTGGAGCTTGAAGCCATCACTGACACAAGAATTCGCCAGTTGAGGAATAGATCCATTTCAGAGTATCTCATTAAATGGAGGAAACTATCGACTGAAGATTCCACTTGGGAAGATGAGTCTTTTATACAGAAGCATCCAAAGTTACTCAAGCATTGTGGACAACACTTGTCTCAAGGGGAGGGACATGTTAAGCACTAATATTGGCTCATTACCCCTTAATTGGGGCATATTATATTAGTAATGTTATTTTATTTATGTTGGCTTTAGGCCATTAGTTGTAATTATACCTCCTAGTCTCCTATATATACCAAGGAGACATTTTCATTCCGAATCATCTTGTACTTGAACATTTAAGTGGGGTAAAAGGAGGTTGCCCCCTCGAAGAGGCTTATTATCTGAAATTATCTCTTTTTCAAGGCGTTGAGTACTTTTTCTGAGGTTTTTCTATGCTATATTGATATTTGGTTCTTAACAAATACACACTGTGAAACATCACTTCACTATATTATGCTTATTTCATATTTTTTGTGCTCAGAACACTAAGGCAGATAACCTAGCTAAAGTTGTGAAATACCTGGAAGAGAGCCATCTAGTCATCAACCAAGCCTCTTCTTATGACTGGTTGCCTTAATTGTGCCATTTCAAATAGTCTCTCACCCACAACTAAGGACTTCTTCACTCAGTCCTCTCTTTCTACCCTAACCCCACCTCTCTCTAGTCCTCTTCACCTCCCCCCTTCGCTTCCCTTCTCCCCCTCTTCCTCCCCCTTCCCCCTTTCCTTATCTCCCACAGACTCCCCCCTCCCCTTCCCCTCGCTTGAATGGGCTCCCCTCTCCTTAGCATATGACCCTCCTCAACCCACGTGCCTCCTATCTTGCTCCCCATGTCCTTTCTCCAACTGCATTCACTCACCCTTATATTTACGGATCTTCGCATGTCTTCCCCGACGATCAGCCACAAGTCTATAGTGTCACCTCTATTTTCTCATCCTGCACGAAGTCACTTCTGCTCATGGGTGATTATGGCTGCCTTTGCTCTCAAAGGAATGTTGTTTAAGCAGTCATGGTTACAGTGGCTACTTCTCAAATTCTTCGTTTGGTTCACCAGATCGCTCGTCCTTCACTAAGGTTGGTTTTTCTTCTCTTTACATTTTGTCCGTGCTCTTCATTTCTTCAACCTCTGCTTAATCTGTTTGCTTAGAGCTTGCTTGCCTTCTCTTCTCTCGAGTTTTTGCACCAACATGTGGTGAAGGTCAAGAGCACCATGCTCTTGTCCGAATTTCATATTAGAGGAGCTTCGAGAGAAATTTCAAGCACTCTGAACAGACGTTAGGAGGGCAGAGGAGCGCATAGACGCTCGCCATTGAGAACTTCAACGAGAGAATCAGGGAATTCACAAGGATTTGGAAGGCATTTAGACACATTTGCAGCAGCAGGAAATCCACCATAATCAAGAACTGGTGATAGTCTTAAGGGGAGTTAATAGAAACACAAGACAACTTGGGGTTCTCACCCAGTAATTGGGAAACGCACAGCAACCAACGAACTCTGTTGGCACTAGCGAGTCTCGGCTCCCCTCTTATTTTCACTCTAAAGCCAGTAATGATCATCAATCGGTCCCCTCAGATCCAGGATACGTAGACTGCCACTATGCAGAGGAGAACCCAGCAGAGGCAAATCTAGAAGCTTGACAGGCAGAACTTCAGGAAGATCTCAAGCAGCCTCTAAACCATTAATCATGTCTTTTATGAAATGTAAATTTTTGTTGTTTTTGAATATGTATATCGCCATTTTTACATGGAAAAACTGTAGCTCATATGGACTAGATGATATACTTTTTTAGACCTCCATAGACAATTAAGCTCTTTCGGAAGCAGCAGAGGTGCTTACACCCTTCCATATGTATCCAGTGAAATTGTATTGTTCTCTTTTTAATATAAAAACCTCCAACTGTTTCTGTTAAAAAATATATTAGTAGAAGTAACTTCATACCTTGTATTATTTTCTACTTTGGGTAAACATCCATTCTATCTCTTGCTTCTCTGCTACTTTTATATGTCCTCTTGTTTCAATGACTCATTTTCCCAGTGGAGTCCTTCCTTTCCTTGCCCATTTCTACAATGAACTGATTTGTTTGAATTTGACTTGAGACAACATCTTTGAATGATCTTTTATTCATATTTGGCTTTGGATTTGTCATATTGTATAAAAAGAAGCCATCGTCATTTAATTGTAACCCTGAACCTTGGTTCTATAGCCTGGTCTACCGAACCCTGAACACTTCACCGCCTATCATTGTTTCATTCTTAACTAACATTATTTCATGATTCACCATCTCTACTTATACATTTAATACTCTTAACATATGCAATTTTTTAAGGTTTTAATTTTTATTTTCATTTAGAATGTAAGCTTTGATTTTTGTTTAGATATATCCTTAGAAGAAGAAAAAAAAAATGTGGAAAGGTTGTACTAAGAATGCAACAACAAGCCACTAAAATGACATTTTAATTCAAGTCCATTTATTTTTATTAAATTTGAAATCTGAAAAAGCTTATACATATAGATAATCTTATGTGAAACATCATTCACGATGATATTAATTCACAATGATTGATGCCAACTACTTCATGGTAGAAGAAGAAGTAGATCCTCTCCCTTAATATTTTAGCTGCCTTCATGGGCTTTGAGAACCCCTTAATCAACTTGTTTGTGTTTCCTTCAAGGAACACTAACTTGGTAGTGGGAAGATGAAGTGATCGACAAGAAATACAACTACGTATGAAATATGGGTGCAGACATGGGCGGAGTGTTTTTGGTGTTAGTAGGGAAACAAGACTCATAAATGGTTATGTAGAAAGAATATTTGGCAAAGTTTAAAACATAATATCATATCTAATAAAAAGAAGTTGATGAGGTTGGATTACAACTTATATGGAAGGACATTAGTCAAGTTTGTCAACCTTGGAGTTATTAATGCACAATACTGACAATCTTTGTTTGACAATTTTATCAATATCTAGATGATGGTTTGGCATGCAACATTGAAAGATGAAACTTTAATTATAAAATGTTATACAACATTCTTTCTTAATTTATGCATTTGTTTTTATTTTTTAATATAATAGTAGTTTCCAAAAGATGTGTAGATTCATCCTAACACGACAGACAATGCACATAAGATTTTAAATGCATTCAAAAAATCAAGAACAACTAATGCAATTCTATTTTCTATTTTAAATCTATTGTTTTCATAATTCCACCATGCAAAGCACATTTATATATGTAAGTCTATAGACAAAAAAAATGTATCGGACGTGAGTTCCAAGAGTTCCTACAATTTTCCTACCTAATAAACTGACCCAAAACACACTTGACTCTAAAAAATATTCATATTGTATTAAACTTGCACACTACCCTAATATTATTGCTCCTTGCCAGAAGATTGGATCCCTATGCCTTCAATTTCCATTGGTACGTAATTTCAAAAGATTCTTTCTGCCTCAACTCCCTCTCCATGGATAGAGATTTGAATTCCCTGGTTATTTGACACTAAGGAGAGGCTATCCATTTAATGTGAAACATATAAATCTCGCAACTGACCACATTCTACTTCCAAAGAATCAATCTAATACTTTTGAGTGAGAATAAGGCTTGAAAGGTTGGCACTTTGAGTTGCACAAGAGTGTTCCAATTCTTCTACCTTGGAGGAAAGTACCAATATTGCATTGATGTTTGCATGGGTAACCTGTTCATGTATATGCAGTACCTTCTTAAGCTCATGAATCTCATCACTTACCATTACTGTTATATTTTCAGTAGTTTTATTAATATTGAAATATATAAATAGTAGATAAACAAGAACATGAAGACACAAATATTTGTCTTGGTAAAACCCTAAACTTGGGGAAAAAACTAGCCAACTTTTCTTAGAGAGAATGTTTCTAATATTCTAATAAAACCATGGACAAGCTCTATTCACAAGAGCAAACCAACAATGAAGAAACCCTAATAATAAATACCTATCTCTTATTACTTTCAAACCCTGGTGAGGGTAGATAACTGAGGAGCACCACACCACTGGCACAAGATAGGAGCATCACTAGAGAAATATAGTGCACCACAGAATTGGCACAACTGGAAACTGGTAATTGCAATTGTAACTACAATTGCAACTATAACCACAACTGGAATGAGGCAACTGGTCAGCACCACACAACCTTAGTGAAGCTCTTCTAGGGGTAGCACACAAAAGATATCACCAAGAGCCACTAAGAATTTTCGTCCCCAAGTGGGGTGCACTCTCTAAGAGAACCAAAACCTAGAAATAGAGAAACTGCCACAAATGTAGTTGCTAGCTTCCTAACATGCACTGTAGAAGGAGAATTGTCTAACTGTACAAATGAAATGTTCCAACCCTGTATTTATACTAATCTAGGTTCTTGTTTGGGGATGACTTCTTATTCTAGGTATTCATATTTACTTTATTATTTATGTGGGTCGACTTCTCTTTTGGGGAGTTCTTCAACTGTTCAATGGTCTTCCTTTGAATTTTGGAATCTTATTCTTCTCTAAGAAAATTTATCCAGGAGGGAATACCTCCTACAACTACCAAAACATCAACACTCCCTCTTATCTAGGGAGGTATTCGACCAAGATGTTTTCTTCTAGTAGTCCAATGACTACCACTATAGTCCAATATACTGCAATCATCTAGTAGCCCCAAGGCTACCACCTTGCCATCAGTAGCTAAAAAATTCTTCCATAGTCTCTATGACTATACTGCAATCAACTAGTAGCACACAACGACTACCATGCAGTCCAATAGTACAAAAAATAATGCCATAGTCTCCAAGACTATGTATCAATCAACTAGTAGCACACAAATAATACCATGTTGTCCAATAGTACAAAACTATTTCCATAGTATTCACAACTATGTAGCAATCAACTAGTAGCACACAACTAATACCATGCTATCTAGTAGTACAAAACTACTTTCATATTCTTCATGACTACGTAGCAATCAACTAGTAGCACACAACTACTACCATGTTTTCCAGTAGTTCACAACACTATCATAGTCTTCACAACTATGTAGCAATCAACTAGAGTCACACAACTATTACCGTGTTGTCGAGTAGTACAAAAATATCACCATAGTCTCCATGACTATGTTGTGATGTCTCTTCTCTCCTAGTAGTATTATTCAAACCCATCCACTAGGAAATACTAAGACCATATCCCCAAGGCTACGCCATGGTCCAAGACCATGCTACAAGTCTCTTTTACACCTAGCCAACTCACCAAGCATATGAAAGACTTGTGCTAGGCTGAACACTACTTCCTCAATCACTCCACATGACTGATCTCAAAAATCCTTGGTAAAGGGGGAATCTGTTAGAGGAGAAACAACACACCTCCCTCTAAATTAGGGTGGACATTCTGCATCACGCCAAGCTTATCTCTAAAGTACTCATAATACACTCTAGAGAGAGGCTTGGTGAGTATGTCTGCTATCTACGCATCTGTGGATATGTATCAAAGCTCCACTGCTTCTTTATGCACCATGTCTCGTATGCCATGATATTTGATCTCTATATACTTTGAATTTTTATGGAGGACTGGATTATTTGAAATCTTCATGCAACTTTGATTATCACATTATATCAAAGTTGGCTCCAACTCTAGATCAAATAACCTTGCAAGCAACTTCTGAATCCACACCGTTTCACGACTTGCAACACTAGATGCTATAAAATCTACCTTTATTGTATTGTGTGCCATTGATGTTTGTTTTATGTTTAACCATGAGATCATACCTAATCTCAAACTGAACCAACATCCTGATGTTATTTTCTAGTGCACTACACTCTCCACCCAGTTAAAGTTTGTATAACCTTGCAACTTTACTACATTGTTTGATACATAATTGAGTCCATATCCAACCATACCATGAAGGTAGCTGAACACATGCTTTGATATTATCCAATGCACGTCTCTAGGATCAACCATGTACTGACTCAATGTGTTCACTGCAAAACATATATCTGGCCTGGTATTAACCAGGTACATCAAGGATCTGATCAATTGTCTATACATTGTGGGATCAAACAAATGTGAAGATGAATCACTCAAGATCTTCATATTCATAACCATAGGTGTGGCCATGGACTTGTATTCCATCATCATGAATCTCTACAGGATCTCTATTGTATATTTTCATTGGGTAAGGAAAATCTCTTCTAGTCTCTTCCACACCTCTAATCCCATCAAATCCAGGGCCTTCATTTTGAAATCTGAAGTGAGTTACCTCTTGCACCCATTTGTAATATTCTCATCCCTGTAAGAAATAGGTCATCCAATATCAAGGGGCAACCATTCTCAAGCTCATCAAATAACTATATTTTCTGGCACACCATGCCATGGGTGCCTGCTTAAGCCCATACAAAGCCTTATTCAATTTGTATACATGAAACTCCTTCTCATGTATCTTGTGGTTGCTCTATGTACTCTTCTTCTCGCTATTGGAGCAAGTGTCTCAAAATAATATTCTCCCTCTTTCTGGGAGAATCCTCTAGCCATAAATCTCACTTTGTACTTCTCTATGTTGCTGCCTGCAACATGCTTCAGCTTATATATCCACTTGGAAGTCACTATTGACTTCCCTTCTGGTCTTGGAGCCACTTCCCACACATCATTCTTCATGATGGACTAGTATTATTCCATCATGGATTACTTCCACACTTGCTACTTAGAAGCTTCCTCAAAAGTGGAAGGTTTTGAATCAATGATTTTACTCATCAACACCACATAGATGGAAAATGCGTGTGGTCTCTTGCTCTCTCTAAAAGAGCCTCTGAGAGCTGCATGCCCTTCATCTTCCTACAAATTGTTCTGAATCCATGTTGGTCTCTTCGTGGTAACTGTAATTTCTCTGGGTGGATCTACATGTATCTCTAGCTCTACTGTCTCATTATGATCTTATGGGATATGTTTTTCTGGAGTAAAGTCCATCATCATTTCTTTCTAGCAAGTAATAGTCCTGGTGGAAGTGTACCAAGTGACTGGAGAAAATCTATTCTCATGGTCCACTCCCTCTGAGTAAACTGACTCTCTCTGAGATCAGGCTCACTTTGAATCTACATGCTCCCTTTGGGACTTGACTCCCTCTGAGTCTACATAATCTTGGAGTCATCTTCTCCCTCTGCATATGTTGACTTCCTCTAAAGTTTGATCTCATATGAACTATGTTGGGAGGTTGTTCCTCCCTACTTGATCCAGATTTATGAGAGGAACGAAATGATTAACAGATTGAATACAATAACACAAAGATACATAGAAGAACAATAGATATCCAATGAACAATAACTTCTATTGAATAAAGAAAATAGGTTGAAACTGTAAAACTGCAGAACTGAAAACAACTTGCTCGAATCGTGTAAGTTATCTATGAGAAGAGATGTGGCTGCTACATGCATTCATCTGAGCAGAATGATTACAATGAGGCTTCATAGGCCTTTTTAACATTACTCGTGAATGCCAAAACCCTAGACATCCAAAAAACCTAACCCTAGGAGATGAAACACCAAAAATTATGTGGGCCCTTACGGGTAAGTTGGTACCTCAACTTCTCAGGGTCGTAACTTTTGCATACGAACTCTGTTTTAGGCGCGTGACAACCCATTGGAAAGGTATTTTCAATAAATACACATGATGTTGTCAGACTCTAAATCTATCTATAGATTCACTATGGAAAGCCAAAAAAAATAGTTTAGGGCTCCAAAATGGACCTGGAAGTACAAAAAGATGTATTGACATGAAAAATTCCAAAATAAGCCAGTTGGAATAGGTGGGTCGTCATCAATATCCACCTGGATGTTGTGTATGGATTCAGGATAGCCCTGAACGTGCAGAACCCACAATTACAAAGAAATGACATCATTACAGAGAAACGTGTTGAACTAAAAATTGTCAAGAGGAGCCACTTGGAATAGGTGGGTGGCCATCAATATCCACCTAGATCATTCCTCCCCCCTTAGGAAGAAATGGTCTCCATTGCATTGAGTTCCCCCATTAGGTGAGGAAAGTTATGCTAAATTTGGCCCTAGGTGAGCCACTTTCCTTGGTGCATGAGTTGCCATGCCTTGACAACCTGATAACGATGGATCCTCTACTGGAGAGTGACCTTGACCTGTGTGTCCACTATCTTATAAGTGGATTTCTATTCCATGCAATCAGGTTTGAGCTCTATTGGTTTCAACTCTTCTACGATCTATGAGGTGTCCAATAATGGTAGAAAATATGGTCGAAGGAGGTCCACATTGAACACTAGGTGTAAGCCAAGGAAGGGGGGAGAGTTGAGCTCAAAAGAATTGTCACTCATAGCCTTGTTGATAGTGTAAGGCCCATAGTCAAGTGGATGTAGCTTATGATGGGGCCTTGTAAGGTGCTCTTTTTGAAAATGTAACCAAACCTTGTCTCCCACCTAAAACTTTTGTGGTATGCGATGTTGATCATGGATTTTCTTGTACTTATCATTGGCTTTCTGAAAAATCCCATGAACATGTTGATGGATGTGATGAATCCACTCAATGAATTTGGTGGCTTTGTTACCTTCAGATTGAACATGGGAAGATTATGTCTGTGTATTTGCAGGAGGTAGTGCAACATCAATGGGACCCAAGGGTTGGAATCCTAGCCCCACCTGAAATGGCCTATGGTTGGTGGAGCTATGGAGAGCCATGTTGTAGTTGTTTTGAACATAGGGAAGGCTCTCATACCATGTACCTAGATGATTAAAGTTATACATGCGCAAGATGTGCATGATAATCCGATTGACGAAGTTTGTTTGGCCATCGATTTGAGGGTGGAAGGAAGTGGATTTAGTGATCTTGGTGTCCAATAGTGACTAGAGACTCGACCAAAATGTGTTGAGGAACCTATTGTCTTGATCCAAGATGATGGTATGTGGTATCCCAAAATGGACCCACACTCGTTCAAAGAATATCTTGGAAGTATCTGTCATTGTGATGCTCTTCTTGCAGAGTGTGAGAAGGCCCATCTTAAAAAACTGATCAACTGCCATAAATACACAATCATTGTCTTGCTTGGTGGATGGAAGGCCACACATGTAATCCATCGATATGGATTCCCAAGGCCTCTCAGGAATAGGAATAGGGGTGTATAAGCCTTGATTATCGATGGTTGGCTTGAAAATGGCAAATACAGTGCAAGATTTGATAAATTTGTTGACTTTCTATCGAGGTTTTGGCCAATAAATTTTTTTCTGTAGAACAACCACAGTTTTCTCCATGCCAAAATGTCCTACCATCCGACTTTAGTGAGCTTCCCAAATCAGCTTTGCACGCTAGCTTACAGGAACACAGAGGTGGCCCAGATGGCACAACAGTGGATCCTAAATGTGAAAATCAGTGACATTCACGCCAGTACCCAAGAGCTGATAGGTGGTGGAAAAGTCAAGATCCCATTGATAAAGTTGGTGCCACTCAGATGCCTCATGACCACAGGAATTGAGCATGGTGGTGAGTGAAACAAGGGGAGGTCAACTAAGGCAGTCAGGGTGATGATTTGTGCTCCCTGTCATATACTTGATGTTGAGATGGAACTGTTGTAGGTATGTGGACCACTTTTGATGGAATTCATTCTAAAATTTCCTCTGTGTCTGTCTGAACTGCATAGGCTTGTGATCAGTTTGGATGATTGTCTCCTTTCCCAGAATGTAATGTTTCCATTGATGACATGATTGAACAATAAAATACATTTCCTTGTCATAGGTGGGGTATTTCCAGATGGTATCTGAGAGTGGCTCACTATGGTATGCTATTGGATGACCATGTTTAGTGAAAATTGTGCTAACAATATAGTCAGATGCATCAGTCTCAATCTCCAATGGTTGTTTCATATTAGGTAAGGAGAGTACTCGAGTTGAGCACAAGTGATGCTTCAGATCATCAAATGCTTGTTGTTGTGCCTTCCCCCATGCAAACTTTTCCTTGCCACCACTCTTGGTCACTTGGCTGAGGGCCCATGCAATATGGGATAACCCCAACACGAACCGTCGGTAGAAGTTGGAAAGTCCCAATAAGCTATGAATCTAGGTTAGTGTGGTTGGGGTTGGCAAGTCACGGATGAATTGGATCTTATTTGGATCCACATGTAATCCATGCTCATCAACAATGTATCCCAAGTATTGGACCCTGTTCATGCCAAAGGATCATTTTTCCAAGTTGGTATATAGTTTGTGTTACTGCAGAGTGTTCAAAACCCGATGAATATGTTGCATGTGCTTCTCTCAAATTCTGTTGAAGATGAGGATGTAATCCAGATATACCACCACAAAAAAGTTGGTGAAGGGTCTCAATACATCATCCATCAACCTCATGAAAGTTGTTGGTGCATTTGTTAAGCCCAAGGGCATGACCAGCCATTCGAAGAGACCTTCTTTAGATTTGAAAGTTGTCTTCCATACACCAGTCGATTTTATGGGAACCTGGTGGTAGCCAGACTTTAGGTCGATCTTGCCAAAGAACTTTCCCCCCTTCACTACAATAGAACATGCAATTAGCACCTAAAATAAATCCATAATTTAGTGTATTTTACTCCATGAATCAGACACCTTTTTTGGCGCAAAACTAGGCACAATATGGACTTTTTATAATTGCGCTAGATTTAGCGCCAGAATTAGCACTAGAAAAATAACGCCAAGAATAGCGCCAATTTTAGCACTAGGATTAGCGTTAGGTTTAGCGCCAGGTTTAGTGGCAAGTGTTACTTCCAGTTTTTCTTCTAATATGCCTTCCAATTTTGCTTCCATTTTTGTGTTTGGTTTGGCTTTCCGTTTTACATCCATATTTTCTTCTGATATGGATTTGAATTTTACTTCCAGTTTGGTGCCAGGAATAGCCCCATGTGTTGCTTCCAATTTTTCTTCTGATATGCCTTCCAATTTTTCTTCCATTTTGGTTTCTGGTTTGGCTTCCAATTTTTCTTCTGATATGTCTTCCAATTTTGCTTCCAGTTTTACATCTAGTTTTTCTTCTAGTTTTGCTTCCCGTTTTGCTTATGGTTTGGGTTCCAATTTTGCTTCTGGTGTGGCTTCCATTGTTGCTTCTGTTCTTGCTTCCAAAAAAACTTCTTGTTTTGCTTACAGTTATTAATTTAATATGTTTGATTTAAATTTAATTATTTAAATATATCACGTCTCTTAAATAACTTATATGATTATACAGTAAGTCATATAAATTCATTTTAAATATTTTATAGGATAACATTTATAAATAATTTTTTAGGGAAATGTACATCCATACAAATTAACAACGTCATTATACTTATTAAATATGCACAAAATAGAATCTACAACATCCAGTTTATATAAAATAACAAGATAATTATTATAACATGATCATCATCTATAATTAAAACAAGTGAGTCAAATATTTATAATTTAAGTGAATTTGACAACATCCATCATGGGCCCGCAGGGGTGTAGACCGATTGGCAAGTGCCGTGTAAATGGAAGGAACTATGTAAAATGAGGTCTCAAGGTCGATTCTCACCCCAATTTACTCGGAGGGCGTGCTTGCGGGCTGTGCGTTTCTCCCTAGGGGTTATAAGGCAGCCGGCAGGATTCGACCCCGTGTCACACGAGTACGATACTGCCGTTGTTACCGATTCCCCTAGTATTTAAAAAAAAAAAAAAAAAAANTCGGAGGGCGTGCTTGCGGGCTGTGCGTTTCTCCCTAGGGGTTATAAGGCAGCCGGCAGGATTCGACCCCGTGTCACACGAGTACGATACTGCCGTTGTTACCGATTCCCCTAGTATTTAAAAAAAAAAAAAAAAACATCCATCATGAGC
Source organism: Picea mariana (assembly GCA_032191745.1). NCBI lineage: Eukaryota > Viridiplantae > Streptophyta > Pinopsida > Pinales > Pinaceae > Picea > Picea mariana. Next base: position 28,803 of record JASDQU010373021.1, read on the forward strand.
AGTAAATAAAAAACATTATACGTAATAAATATGCATCAAAAAATCATCAACCACTTTCAATATATAAAAATTGATGAGTCGATATTGATAAGATCATCATCATATATGACTAAAAAAAGTGAAATTCAAATATATATATATGCTAGTAGATCAATATCATCTGAAAATGATACATGTCCAACAATGGACATAAATCAAAATGACACATCATGTACAATGATATAAATAAAATGATCAATTATGTAAGACAAAATGATACAAGTCAATATGGTACATCATGTCCAAACAATATAATTCAACATGAAACATGTCAAAATGATACAACTCAATAATATGGTAATGGAGGCCATGAAAATGATACATATGATAGTAACCATGAAAATAGAAAGTATAACAATATATCAAAAATGATCCATGATGCAGTGGATATGATCATGAATGTCATTGGATCCTACCAACAACTGCCTCAACATCATCATCACCATTGTGATCATGATCATCATGATCATCATCAACATCATCTACATCGTCAATGGCATCATTGTCATCTGTATCTGTGCCATCATGAGCATCATCTGCCATCTTGGTATCGGACCCAACATCATGATCTGGATCTATTTGTTGAGGGTGATCTGAATCTTCTGGAAGATCCTTGTTCTGCAAAAACAAACATTTAGAAACTTATTATTTATTTCATGCAATAATTAATTTCTTTATTATTATATATCTAATATTATAACATATGAAATGAAATGATAGTCATATTACATCATACCAAAGTGCACATACAATAATAAAATTTCAAATAAATTACAGCTAAGATGTCATTCCAATGATGTAAAACATTCAACAATTCTAATAAACATTAGTATTGATCATAAAAAAATGTTATGCCTAGCCTTTCTTTGTCTTGTCTTGACACGCCATGCCTTGCCTTGACATGTCATGCCTAGCCTTGCCATGCCTTGCCTTGACATGTCTTGTCTTGCCTTGACATTGTTATGAACATAAATATACATATAAAGTAGATATTAATAACATAATAATTAAATGATAATTAATAAATAATAATTATTAATAATGAAAGGACATGTCTCAAATGACATGACTATTGGTTAAGGGCACCCCTACGTGGGTATGTAAACGAGCCATCATTCTCAATTGTATATCATCTTATCTATTCATATTTTATATATTATTCCTACATGAATTATTATGTTATATTGCAAATATTTTGGATAATTCTTGTGTGAGCGAACTTTGTTCCTCTCATTTGGTATCAAAGCCTTGTTTCTGATCCTAGCCATTGGCCTCACTTATTTAGATTTTGTCTAATTTGTCTTTTATCCAAACCCTATCTTATCAGAGTTTCTTTGACTGTTTGGTCATTGACCACTCCAACCTTTGGCTATTTAAATTTTTTGATGGAAGATCATTTCGCTACAAAGAAAACTCTAAAGGAAGAAATTCTACCAAATCATGAGATTGTTGTTTCCGTGGGCAGAATACCAAAGTAGAATTGGTTCTATCACATTATTAAAATAAATCCCAAGTGCATCGCCACCACAGGCCTGTCAGGGGTCACCAACGAGCCAAACAATTGAAGAAAAAATAAATTCAGAATTACGGGAAATATCAATCCGCTGCCAAACATTAATGAACCATAGTCTCAACATATCAAGGATCAATATCCTTCGACGAACCAGAATATATGTCGGTTCAAGCGGGGAAATTGAAATTGTTCAGGAAGGAAGGTAAAAAAAAAGACCGTGTGGAACGATCCATCAACAAAACCAGGAATTGCAGCTATTCTCCTTGCTAAAAGTCACAACTATTCATCACAGTTGCATGTTAGATTAAGGTTTCAAATAAATAAATAAAAATATTAAAATATTCCATCAAAATTATTATTTAAGCATAAGTCAAGCCTTGTAGCCACCAAAGAATTCTGCCACGAAGAAATTTATATCCTCAAGCCACCACTATAGGAATAAAAGTGATTTCTATGAAGTGGAAGTTAATTAAAATTATTACAGCATAGCTAAAGTGTGCCACAGAAATTTGTGTGCTCTCTTCATAACCAACTTAAGTTATCAAGAATACATTGGTCATTCAATAGTGACTTTCTTAAGCCAATAGTTTTAGAAAAAACACACTCATTCTCGTTTACTTCAGATTTATATGAATGGTCAACCTTTAAATAGCTTAAACCTCTGTTAGCAGCCGCAGTTGCACACAACATTCAAACCAAAAAAAATAAAAAAATAAACAATAGTCGTACAATTGTGTAACTGCTATACAATCACAATTTCTGTCAATTGTAGTCACAATTTCTGTCAACCGTACAATTACAGTACATGCCACTGTCTGTACTTTCCCATTTAATCATCAAATCTGCGTGCCAACTGTACTCTATCTATTGTACCAACAACCATACTGTGCTCACGGTTTAGAAACGCCAATTTCTGTACCTGTCGGTTATCAAATTGCAGTCCGTACTGCATTCCTTACGATTTAATTATAGCCCGATTTCGTTCGTACTCAAGTTGGCAATTTATTTCCATTCCTCGGTGTTGTTAACTTGTTGTATATTTCCGTACAAAATTAGATTATATCATTGGTCAGGTGTCATCCGTACCTCAAGGTCACGTCCAATGGCGAGGGACTTGTAAGGAAATTAAATTAAAATTCAAAATATTAACATAAACTTTATAAAGAGGAACTACCTAACTCCACGAATAGGTCAAAATCAATCCAGTCATACCCCACCCAAATATATAATAGCGCGGGCAATTATTATTAGAGGGAATATCAAAAGTAATATATTATTATATTATATCAAGGAGTAAAGGTTATGTTATGGTAAAGACTTTTATTATATATATTAAGTTTCAATATATATATATATATATAGAATTATATCAAAGGAATTATAAAGAGTAAAACAATAAGGTTGTAATATTTCTAGAATTATATCAAAGGAGTTATAAGGAGTAAAACAATAAGGTTGTAAGGAGTACAAAAACTTAATTGATATTATCAAGGTTATAAAAATGGTTACATAAATATTATTTATTGTAAAATTTGTAAAGAAAAAACAAAATGGAGTTTAAAATGACAAATGAAAGATTTTCTTATGAAGGATGTTGCATTTCAATTTATGGGTTATTTACATTAAAGGAGATTATTCAAGGAAGAAGGGTTAACATCGTTATCAACATGATCCAGGATGAGAATTCTATTAATATTAATTTGGTGAATCAATTATTTATTTTGGAGCATAACATAAGTGAAAAGATAAAGAGTAAATGTGGTTTAGGTTTGTTGACAGATTGAAAAGCTTGGTTTATCTGGGAGAGAGAGTAGCTATTCGATATGAGGGCCTTAGTTAGGTGCGATTTTTTTCAACGAGGAATTGGGGGGCATAAATGCGGAGGGAACCAATAATCAAGGTTTTAAGGACAACAGATTGTTGCATTGGATTACAAGTACTAGAAATATTTTTGGGTCTTCTTTTTTTAAACCTAGTGGGTAAGGGAGTCATCAGGAAGTCAATAAATAAGGACATTCAAAAATGGGAGGGAGTTTTCCTTTTGGGTTTCCATAGTGAATTGGATGTGAGGGGAAAGGTTGTTAAGGTGGTTAAAAAAGAAAATAAGGTTGGAATGACCATGAGGCTAAATAAAAAAGTGTCATCTACAAACCTAAACCAACATTTGGGTTTGAGATGGAAGTTGTTTATGGCTAAAGATTGAAAATGTTCCATAAATATGTTGGCGACAACAGGCGATAAAGAAGACCCCATGGTTAAACCTTTGGTTTTTTCGTAGCACACCCCTTTGAAGGTGAAGAAGGTGGAGGATAGGCATATTTCAATGAGGTTTAAGGTTTTAGGATCAACAAGTTTCGAGATTAGGGTAAGGGTTTCAAAAACATGGACTTTGGTAAATAAGGAAACAACATCAAAGCCGACCATAAGGTCTTGGTCATCTAGGTGAAGATTTTGAGATTTGTGAATAAAATCAGTGGAGTCTTTAACAAAAGAGGAGGTTTTTCTGAAAAAGGCTTGAATCTTGTCAGAAAGGTACCGAGCAAGTGCATGAGTGGGGGATCCAATGGTGCTTACTATAGGTCAAAGGTGGATTTCTTTTTTTATGTATTTTGGGTTGATCATAGATCCTTGGGGTATGGGGGTTGTGAGGAATACGACACCTTTGGATGTTAGGATTGAGGGAGGAATATTTGATGGCTTTGGTGAGCATATTGGTGATGGAATTGACAGGGTTTTGGGCCGGAGGTTTGTAAGTAGAGGAAGAGAGGAGGTCAAGCAATTTGGATTCATATACAACAATGTTCATAATAACTGAAGCATTTCCTTTGTCAACTTTAAGGATAATGATGTCAGGGTTGTCATTAAGGTGACGAATAACAAGAAGTTGTTCTTTAGGTAAATTAAGTTTAGGTGGTTTGGATCTTTAGGTGATAGAATGGAATGTTTTAAAAGGTGATTCCTCTACAAAATTTATTTATGTATTTAAAATTATAACTTAAACAATAGAAAATTAATATTTTATTCATTTCAATGATCGAATTTATGTAAAAAAACAAAATATAAAAAAAAATCGTAGAAAAGTGTAGAATGTTATAAAGTATTGTTGGGATTTGCTAGCCTTAGTGAGTGAGAGAATCTGTGTCTACTTGGGATAAAGGGCTGTTCGAATTTATGTAAAAAAAACTGATCGAATTTATGTAAAAAAAAAAAAAGAATATTATAAAGGGTTGTTCTGATTTGCTATAGCTTAGTGAGTGAGAGAATATGGAATGTTATAAAGGGAGTTTCGGCTACAGAGTGATTTGTAAATCGATACGTTGTATTGAGTTAAGGGAGGTGCGTGAACTCAGAAGCAATTATATAAACAACAATCCATAATATCCATAATCCCACTCACTTTCTATATATCTCATTTGTCAATCATATTAGTTAGTCAATTTTCTATTTAGCATGTGTATTTTTAGCACTTTTCTATGCCATGGGTATGTAGCTATATATTCCACAACTATGCATGGTGTGAACCTATCGGCTGAATAGGTGCACCCAATGCACCATGAAAGCACCCTATAGTTGCGCATAGGGTGCACCTGTCAGGAAATTTCTACAAAATGGTTTCTTGGCCAAGGTCAACTTATAATCATGTTAGGTACCTTTACACTTTCTCTCATACGTATTTGGGAAAGCTATATTCGAGGAAACCTACTCTCTATTATATTTGAGATGGGTAACTCATAAATCCACTCTCAACATTCGATTTATCTTAGTTTTATTCGAGTTGGATATTTATAAACCCACTCACTTTTGTATATTGACCATAGTCAACTATATTGAGTTGGGTATCCAAAATCCCACTTGTTAGGTAATTTATATGCATAAATCTTGTTACATTAAATTATCAACCGAAAATTTTGTAGATTTGTGAAATGCAAGCATTGTATGTCTAGAATTATATTATTTGCAGTATGATCTACCTAAGATGTTTATGGAAAAGAAATGAAGATAAAATAATTTAACTAAACACACCACACTTTATCAATAAAATACAAACTTAATCATACATGGAAATGATCATGTACTTGAAAGGTTGATCATGTATGAATTAGGAACATCTTGTTTCCATGAATCATTGCTTAAAAGAAAACTAATATGCAAAAGAAAAAAGATTGTTCATGAAATCAAATTACAAAATTAAATGAAAACATATGAAATAAAAAACTATCATGATCTATTTGGAGTGAGCTTGATTCTCCCAAGAACAAGGTAGAAAACTACTCTACATTATTGTAAACTAAATCAAATCATAGAACTAAAGAATGGAAAATTATGTGAAGAGAAATGTCAAGAACTTTATTATATTCCATCATAATCTAGACATATGCTCCAAGAGTCCTCTCCTTGGAATGGAGAGAGAACTCTTATTTATACAAAATCTAAGATAACTAATAATAAATTTAGATCCACATATCTCTCATATGGTTACAACCATTTTCTAATAATTAGCAAGTAATATCTCTAAAAATATTCCCAAAAATATCTTTCGAATATTTGATGACAAATCTTCCATGATTCATATCCATCCAATATACTTGAGTGATTGATGCAGACCCCCCTCCTCTCTTCAGGGTTGCTCGACCTCCTGGTCTAGGATCTTTCAATCTGCTGAGTTAGATTGACTCTTCGGTCCCTTGCTGGAACCCAAATCCACTTAACACAGGCCCTTTTAGCTTTTTGGTGCAGGTTCTTTTAGACCCACAACCTTTTTTTTTGCATTGTCGAACTATCAAGTTTCAGGTACTAACTCCTCTATGTTTAGCCCCTTCCTACATGTGACCTCAGGCAATGTCCTCATGTAAACATCCAATTGCGGGGAAACTTAAAGTGGTCTAAGACCACACCATTTTTCTCCCCACAATTCACTACCAGTTGCCATGTATCCCTTTGCCAATACCGTGGTTTCGATTGCGGCCTGCTATAAGATTTTTAAAACTCGATCACTTTATTTCCCCGCTATTAAGCGTGACCATCGATCTTGTGATCTCGAGCGTTGCCTCTTGATCGATGACTGAGATTTATCCTCTTTTTGCCTTGGTCAACTATCAGTTAGAAACCCTCTTCCTCCTTTTGCACGCTCTCCCAGATCTCCATGATCTATTGACACAGGTCCTCCTTTCAAATCGATGGCTACGATTGATTTCGACCCTTCGGGCTTTGGGAGATTCAAACTCTTTACTCTCACTTCCTCCGCTATACTTCCACCCAAAGTTGACGATCTGTCGACGCGTGTCTCTCACAGATTGACGACTGTGATTCACTTCGACTCTTCGAGGAGGTTCAACTACTGCACACTCACTTTCCATCAGAGTGTTTTCACCCGAAGTCCATGGATCTTTGTTGCATGTCCTTCTGAATCTAACAGTTATGATTCACTTTGGCTATTCGGGCCTCAGGAGTTTCAAACTACTATGCACTCGTTCCTCCCAGAGTGCTTTCACCCAAAGTTCACAATCTTTTGACAAGTGTGTCCCACAAATCGACAACTATGGTTCACTTCGGCTCTTTGGGCTTTGGGAGTTTCAAACTCCTACGCTTTCTTCTTCCCAAAGTACTTCCACCTAAAGTACATGATCTGTTGGCGCGTGTCCTTCTGGATCCAATGACCACTATCCACTTCGGCTCTTTGGTCTTCAGGAGTTTCAACTCCTACATGCTCATTCCTCCCGTTGTGCTTTCACCCGAAGACAACGGATTTTTGCCATGCGTTCCTCCAGATCTGACGGTCCAGATCTTCTCCACCCACGTCAACTTCCTTTCGGAGCGTTAAGCCTCCGAAATTCCGGATTTCTCGCCACGTGCACTTCACAACTGATGGTTGTGATCTACTTCGACCTTCGGGACTTCAGGAGTTTTTCATACTCCACAATCGAAATCTTCTGAAGTGACCTTCCCCGAAGTCATAGATCTGTTGACACGTTCCTCCTGGCGACCAATGACCTGGATCTATTTCGGCCTTCGACAATTTTTCTTTCTACTTGTCTGAGAACTCCCAAAGTACTTCCGCTCCAGAGTCTCAGATATTCCACCACCTATCACCCTCGACAATGGACGGTCCCAAATAGATTCGGGACTTCGGGACTTTGACAAGTCCGCTCTCTTGTGAACTCTCCAAGGACTTAAGGCTCATGCACTTTACCTAGATCCGACAGATGACGATCCCTCATGCTTAGATCTAATGGTTGGGATCTGTTCTCCTCCTCGACGCGCTCCTTCTGATGTCTGGACGTAGATCGAACAGTCCATATCTCTTTCTACAGTTGATCTGACAGTTGTTGTTGCTCCTCCTCCTAAGCTTCTTCGTTCTCTCGAAATTGGGAAAATTTGCAAGTGTTCAAAGGTTTCGAACTCTAAACCTTTTGATGTGAGCCCAAATGTTTGGGTCTTGACTTGTGCTTCTCCTCCTGAGCTTTGGGACTTGGAATAAGTCCAAATCTTGTGAACTCCTCACGCTCTCTCTTCTGAGCTTCAAACTAGCTCAGAAATATGAAGGGTCTCAGCCCTTGTTCTTCCTTCAAAGGACTTTTCTGGTGCACTCTTGGCAACTCAACACTCTCCTGAGCTTTTGAACTTGAACAAGTTCACCTCTACGCATTCCTTGCACTCAACTAAGCCTTCAGATGACTTCTTTCAACACTTTGTCTAAGTGTTCGCATGGTTCACTTCTGGAACAGGTCTTCCTCTTGAGTATTCAGTAACTCTGAGGATCTTCTTGAGCCTATATTTATCCTAGTGTGCCCTCTTGGCCCATTCCCTTTTGAATTCGATTTGAAATTCAAATGCACACTCCTTGTGCTAACTCACAGAGTTTCCACCACTCTGTCATGAACTCCTTGCATTTAGTTTAAGAACCTAGAACAACTCAGCAACTCACAGATAGATAGTGAAGTCTATCTATTACCTGCAGATGAAAACTTAACATACATCTACAACATACATTCATAAGCACAAATGACATTCATGAACACGTCAACACATACAAAAAGTTCATATGCAGGAAAAACTACTTTTCTATTATCTCTGAATGTGTATAGAGATGTTTACAAAGATGGGACTGCAACAGAGTCTCAACTCTCTCCTCTCCTCTCTTCTCTACCTTCTACAACCTCTATTGGGCATGCGTTACAATGAAAAACCCACAGGGCTCCTCGAGCCTTTTCCTCTCACTACTCTAGTGGTGTCTCATCACCATTTACAATGTCTATCTAATCCAGAAAAAAACTAACTCCCAATTAAGTTCCGTTACATTAAAGTCTGGGAGTGAAATTCTCAGATCACTCGTGATCATTCAACTCCCAAGCGTTTTGATCTTCTTCAATTTTCAATTAGTTCAAAAAAAATATTTGCAGGAAACGCTAGTGTTAAGATTCCAAATTGATATAAAGGCGCACTAAGGCATCGAGCTGTCATCCCATGTGGCTTTGTTTATGATTCTCCTGCATTAGTGATCCTACCAAATCTTCATCAAATCTAAGGGTTGAATGTGAAATTTGAATTTGAGGCTAAATGGTAAAATTTGGCATTGTTGGAATCTGTGAATATACTTGTAAAAATAACCAAAGTCACCCAACCTTAAGGATAATYATATGGAACCTTAAGGATATGGAACCTAATCCCASATATAAACATTAAAATGGTCTTAATATAAGGTTACATATAAGCATAAAATGATTAAAATTCAAGGAAAAGGTTGGTAAAATTATGACATTTATGAGAGTCTACACCACTCACATTTGTACTTCATTATTTGTGTCCCCTGTTTAGCTTAAGGGAGGTTATTGAGAATGGTGTAATCCTCCCATTTGGCCGTGGAAAAATCATATTTTGTCATTAGTGAACTTGGTTAGGCATTAATTTAATATTTTGTTGTCATAATACTAGGTTTTGGTTAATTCCAACCTAATTTACTAATATGTGGGCATGTAACCTGTCTTAGGTGTTGAACATGTTGTCATTGATGTTATTCTAAGGAATTTGCAAGCAAGGGGGAGCATCCCAAGATGTGTGTGTGTGTGTGTGTGTGTGTGTGTGTGTGTGTGTGTTTACAAGTATAATAAAAAATGGGGGTGCACGTGAAAAAGTAAAAAGTGAATTTTATTAGTATATTTAAAAGTGCACATAAAGAAGTCAAAGAAATATTTTGCAAGCTTGTGGTTTCAAGTCCATGGTTTTGGAAGTAAAAGTGCATATGAAAAAGTCAAATGAAATATTTTACAGGCTCGTGATTTCATTTTAGTGGTTTTGGAAGTAAACATGCATGTAAAAGGTCAAATAAATATTTTACAATTGGTTTTGCCATTGATGGTTTCAAGCCCATGGTATTTTACCATGGTATGTGCAATGGTGAAATAAAAAGAATTAATTATGCACTTTTGAAAAAAGACATAAACGGTAACCAAAGCGCCATATGGCCCCAAATTCGTCACTGATCGAAATCTATAATAACAAATTTGTCAGAACCATATGGGTCCATTGTTTGAACCTAGATTTAATACTATACTGTAACAACCCCTAACTGATCTAAGGATTATTGTTATGCGGAAAACAGATAAAAACACAATTCCCTCTCCTAACTAATTTATTGTAGCTTACCAACGACAAATTACAACCATATTTAACTATTTTCTATTACCATTAATTCAATGTATCTACATCATGGTAAAAATGACATGAATGTAGTTCAAATAATTGAATATGGTAGTATATAATCTTTGTCAACCACAACATTAACACATAGCAATTTAACTAAGAAATAAAACACGTATATTTTAATTCAGTGGTGAAACCGGCTACTTGGGATGGATGTTCCACCCCACCATACACTTTTTGTTACAAATATCAATAGTAGGTCATCCCCGTGTTGGGTCTAGCACCCAAAAAATAGGGTGGTCTCTTGTTGTCCCCTCACAACTTAGAAAACCCACAACCCACTAGTATTCTCCCACAACTATCTCGATTTTTCACCAGCTCTCTTTCTCTCGACCTACCCAACCCAAGGAATGTACCCATTCACTACTCTTAGTCCCTCGGGCATCCCATTCATCTATAAAGGTCTCTCTGACATAGGTAACCAAAAATCTATCTACTGGGAAACTCAAGGGAACTAACTATTAGGAAAACTATCGTCATACAATATAAAACACTTATTTTTATAATGAAACACACATATGAGTTCACTCTTTAGGCCTGAAACCTGGCTCTTTAGTATTCATCTCCAAAGCGCTCCAACATGCTCCATAATTCTCCCTCCATGATTGCTCCAACTCCAAGATCTTCTTTTCTTCTCTCTTCTTGTTGTTCATGTAAAAACTTGACTATCTAAAACTATTGTAACTTCCCATATGCATTTTCCTCTCTTTGTCTTATTTTCTTGACTCACACACTTCCCCAAGATGATTGTACTCAACCCCCATGTTCCCAATAACTATGGGATATGGCTTCTCACACTCACCCTCTTACATGTATTAAATGATTGGATTTGGGGACACTTAATCAGAAAATATAAGTTTAATACATAATGATAATGAAATTCAAAAATGTGGGTGGAATTAATAGACATGGGTAATTCTCACTTGGACCCCTCTCTTAGACATTCTCATAGACCCTCCCCTCTCTTGTGGATTAATTCAACCCTCATCTCTGTCTGTGTCCCCCTAGAAGTTGGCATCACATTTTATTATTAAAACTTAGAAATACAATTCACATATACATCGTTTTTCCATGACCATACATTATATCTACATTAAGCATTAATTAAACTAGGGATTATAGCGGGGACATTACAAATTTATTGTGGAATACTAGGATGAGAACCACCATAACCTACATAGCCCCCATGCAATAGTGGATATTGTGAAGATAAAGTTGTGACATCTAGAACCCTTCTATTGCCGACATTGGTAGTGTATTGGGGGTGGCATCTTTGCTAGATGATCAATGTCATGATTCCCATAAAACAAAATTTTGACCTCCAAGTTCTCTAAAGTTATGGCTCCATCTTCCAAATTATCCTCCTTTGTATTCTTGTCCCAAGTTATATATGTTCTATCATTCTTCATATCTTCACAATAATGAGACAACAACCTCATGTTCTAGTGCACTTAAGCCAATTTTTGATCTTAGTGTGCATTCATGATGTTTCTCTTCACATTGTGGGTGAAGTTGTAGGTTATCCAACACCCCTTTGAAAAATAACTATTGACAACCTATGAAAGAAACTTCATCACCAATTTATGGAAATGTGTGGTGGAACCATCATACATGTTCCACCATTCTATAGGATTCATCATATATTGATATTTAACTACATGAACATTAGCAAAAACTCCAACTTCAGTAATTTAGAATCCCTATTTTCTTTGCAATTAAACACAATTGACTTCATCATGGATCAACTTTCCTAATGTAATCATATAGGAATTCTAAACCTTTGGATCACTTTATGGTTTCCTATTAAGCCTACCCATAAGTGTTGGTTGGGACAACCACTATGTAGAATAATAGTTTGGCTTAAGGACATATGATAAGGTATAGAGTGGAAAATTTACATTATCCCACACTTTGACCACATATTTATGAATACAATTATACAATATTGCATCTTTTGGTTCAACAACATCTTTGATCTAGCCTAGCATGTTGTCCTTTTAGTCATACACCTCCCTAATCATTAGTTGATTTTAATATACAAATTGAACTATATTATTGATGGGATTGGTGGACTCCAAAATATATCTAACTTGTTCCCAAAACTTACCATCATGAGTGGTGCCTCCACCTCCTAAAATTCCTCTATATCAGATGCATATGCATACCTGAATTTTAAAACCTTCCATGAATCACTGACCACTGTACTAGCCATGTAATTTTTTCAATGATCGAGGTTTAAGCATGAAGTTTATTCCATTTTATCATTTTACTTAAACCATAACCAATTATGTTGCAGCAACCAAGATCACAAGAAGAAACACCATGCACAAGTACACAAGAAGTATTCTGGGAAACCCTTCCCAACAAGAGAAGAAAACTCAGCCAAATCCTTTGCTATATTCTTCAAGAGAAAGACCTCCAGCACCAAGAAAACCTAGCACATAAGAGGGTGATTGCAAACCCTAGAAGACTAGTGCCCAAGAGAGGTGCACACTTTTCCCAAGAAGATGTACCTTCGGAAATTTCCAAACTCACACAAAAGTTATGATTCCTCAATGGGGAATTTACCTTTACTTATATTAGACTTGACTTGTTAACATAAGTGTCTATTGGCACAACAGGGTCGACCTCTCTATCTCATAATATAATTAATATTAACCAGATTAATTATCTTTTACATTAATTATGAATTACATTAAGGTGGGGTCGACTTGTACCCTTTACATTACAATTAGGGTTACAGGAAGGTCTGACTCTTGAACAATATAGAAAGGGATCTAATACACCCACTAGTGCTTAGCCACTAGGGGAACATCCATAGGGATGTCCATATCTCTATCTCACTGCATTACACAAGAGAACCACTCTCACTAGTGCTCAACCACTAGGATTACATTCACATGTGCTTATCCATAGGCATGTCCACTCAAAAGATCTTCTTTCCCACTACATTACACATGAGAGTCATATGGAATTCATCATAAACTCCCTGCTCAGAGGAGTCTAATACATCATATTGATCTTTGTCTCATGACGATGCACCCAGTTCTTAGGGAATTCACACGTTCACCTTGTGCTCAGCCACATGCACGTCCAACTCTGTAGATCTCCTTTCTCACTGTGTTACACATGAGAATCATATAGATTTCTTCCCAACTCTCTATAAGGAGGAGTCCATATCTACATTCCAATTTTGTCTTAGATAGGAACCACACACCCTTCTCAAGGGATCTCTCTCAGGTTTGTACCCTAGAGAATGTCTCACGCAACTGTAATCATCAACACTCCCTCTCAGATAGGGAGGCATTCTTCATCATGCCAATTCTCACACGGATGTACTTTGAACTTTGTCCTGGTTGTAGTCATCAACACTCCCTCTCAACTAGGGAGGTATTCTTCACCAAGCTAATTTGGTGAAGTTGTTTGCAAACTTCTCATGTGTAGGAAGGTAATGCATGTGTATTATTCTCCTATGCATCATATCTATGATATAATGATATTTTGTCTCAACGTGTTTCGATCTATCATGAAACATTAGGTTCTCAAAGAGCTTTACACACAACTCTTATTATCATCATAGAATCCATCTCATGATCAATAAATCTATCAAAATCTTGTGAAGCCACATTGCTTTTCACACTCGATGCTACATACTCTACTTCTATGGTACTTAAGGCCACATAGTTTTGTTTCTTGTTGCATCAGGAAACAATGGAAAACTTCATGGTAAGACAAACAACCGGATGTGTTCTTCTGGTCCATTGTACTCTCTTCTCAATCTGTATAACATATCCTTGCAAACTCAATTTCACACTTGGAGGCATATCTTTGGTCATATCTAACTGTGCCTTGTGTATATATCCATACATGTTTTATTGTTATCCAGTGATTCTATCTCGACTGGCTCATGGATTGGCTAAGCATATTCACTGCATGGCATGAATCAAGTCTGGTGTTTAACCAAATACATCAATGATCCAATAAGCTTTGGATCAATCTTTTCTGAATCATCATCATTCATTTTCTTCAAATCCATCATGATTTTTTTGTATTCTGTCATACTAAACTTCTTTAATATTGCCATTGTATATTTTCCTTGACTCAGGAAAATCTCATTGGTTCTTTTTCATACTTCCAGGAAGTAGTGCATCATGCTCATATCCTTCATCTCAAAATCAGAATTCAAGGGTTACTTGTATTCATCAACAATACTTTCTGAATAAGTCATCAAAATCAGGCTATCATCACCAACACTGTAATAATATAGGTTTGGATCAACAACACTCTTGTTGAAACCCAAACTCATCAAGGATCCATCCATCTGATATATTTTTCAACTCATGGATGGTAGTACGGATGGAAGTGTATCAGGCTTATTGGATCAAGTTTCTCATCATAGAAAACTCCCTCTGGTTGTGAGAATCCTCTGGCTATAGATCTGCCTTAGTATTTCTTGATACTTCCATCAGCTACATGCTTTCTCTTATAGATCCACTTGGAAGTTACCACAAACTTCCCTTCTGGTCTCTTGAATAATATCTTTATACATCATTCTTTAAGTTCTTCTGTTATGGCATCTTTCCATACCCATTTCTTTTGTTTCTCCTTCAAGACAAGGTAGTATAGAATCAATGAAGTGGCTCAAGACTGAAGGATAGCTTTGAAAAACTCTTTTTCTTTCTTAGGGTGTCCCTTGAGGGACTTGCATGTTTCTACGGCTTCTAACAGAGTCTTTGTTGACCCTAAGCAAGCCTTTTTATGCCCTACTGTAATATCTCTGGTCATATCAACTAGAGTAGTTGAATTTACTGGAATATTGCTTATCTTCCTTTGAACTGCTAAAGGTATTATCTCTTTCTTCTTTTTATTTTGTTTTGACTCCCTTTGAGTCAAGTAACTCTCTCTAAAGTCTGAAGGAAGGGAATCTTCTTTTATTGCTTGTTAGATATTTTTATGTCTTCTTTACCAGCATAGTAATCAATCAAATAAGGTTTGGACTCCAGTACCAGGGATAATGGTCCAAGTCTTGAGTAATCCCATACTGGGGATAATACCCTTCATTTATTAAGAATGAAATCAACTATAAATTTAGAGATCAAATGATTTACCTGGGTTTGTAGTCATGTTTAGTTCCGAGTTTGTTTTTAGAGTAAATACTTCTCCTCTCTCTTATCTTCATTCTTTTGAGGTGGATCTGGATCAATGTCAGTGGTAGAAGCAATTTGTCTTCCCTTCTTCCTGGTTGGACAATTTCTTGCATAGTGCCCATATTTGTCACATCTGAAGCACTTAATTTCTAAAACATCTCTTCAATGATTTTGAATTGGGTTTGATGAAGACTTCTCATCTCTGAATGTTTGTCTGAAGTTTCTTTTGAATCTTCCTCCTTTCTTTGTATGAAGTGAAAGAGCATGATTTTCATCAAGGGAGTCTTCCACTCCTCTATTTCTAAGTCGAAGTTCTTCTTGGGTACAGTCTGTCCACAGATGATCAAAGGTTGGTAGACTTTCTCTTCCATTGATACCTTGAAGAAAATGCTCCCAATGTTTTAGAAGGTTGTTAAGAGTGGATAAGACAAGTTCTTTGTCGCACATGATTTCTCCGATGGATTCTAGTTGTTCTTTAATCTCTTATATCTTCATAAAGAAGATAACAATTGTATCACCTTTCGTCATCTTGGTACTTTGAAGTTGGCTCTTCAAGGTAAGAGCTTTGAGGGTGATGTCGCTTTCAAACATTTATTTTAATGCTTCATACATTTCATAAGTTGTCTTTAGGTTGGAAATAAGAGGTAAGAGATGATCTCTTACTGAGTAGATGATTATTTTTCTTGCTTTGACATCTTCTTCCTTTCTTATCTTCTTCTCGTCATCGATAGTTGTATCTGGTAAATTTTTAGTTACCACATCCAAAAGGTCATGTTCTTCAAGGGTGACATGATTCCTTCATTTCTAGGAGTTGAAGTTGCTTTCTCCATCAAGCCTATCTTCTACTAAAGTTTTGTTCTTCATTTGTTCAGATTCTTCAAACTCTAGCCAAATGGATTTAGAAAACCTAATGATTAGGTTGGATTAGTAACCTTGTATTTTGTTGGTCTTGTGACTTCCAACAATCAACTTTGAGAGTGTCACATGAATGCTTGTTGAGTTGAAAATGTTTCTTCAAGAAGTTGCAGAAATCCTGAGATCAGGATTTTGCAGAAAATCTCGGCACCCTGGAAACCCTAGGGCTAAAAACTCAAAATACTTGGATTTTTACTTTGAAGGTCTCTAGAGATGCGTTGAGGAATTTCATACCACTTGGTCCAAGTTTTAGCTCCAACTTCCACTTGTAAAGGGGTGAAAATGATAATCAAATGAGGGTCGTACGGATTTCCGCAAAAACCCTAAAGGTCGTATGGAACTGAAGAAGGAGGATGGTTTATATTTTTGAATGCTTGTGCAGGGGTTCTTCAATACCTATGCTCTGAAACCATGTCAATTTTTCAATGAGAAATGTTTAAGCATGAAGTTTATCCTATTTTATCATTTTACTTAAACCATAACCAATTATGTTGCAACAACCAAGATCACAAGAAGAAACACCATGCACAAGTACACAAGAAGTATCCTGGGAAACCCTTCTCAACAAGGGAAGAAAACCCAGCCAAACACTTTGCTATATTATTCAAGAGAAAGACCTTCACCAACAAGAAAACCTAGCACACAAGAGGGTTCTTGCAAACCCTAGAAGACTAGCGCCCAAGAGAGGTGCACACTTTTCCCAAGAAGATGTACCTGTTGAAATTTCCAAACTCACGCAAAAGTTATGATTTCTCAATGGGGAATTAACCTTTACTTATATTAGACTTGACCTATCAACAGAAGTGTCTATTGGCACAATAGGGCCAACCTCTCTATCTCATAATATAATTAATACTAACAAGATTAATTATCTTTTACATTAATTATCAATTATATTAAGGTGGGGCCGACCTGTACCCTTTACATTACAATTAGAGTTACACGCATGTCCGACTCCTGAACAATATAACAAGGGATATAATACACCCACTAGTGCTCAGCCACTAGGGGCACAACTATAGGGATGTCCATATCTCTATCTCACTGCATTACAAAGGATAACCACTCTCACTAGTGCTCATCCAATAGGATCGCGTTCACCTATGTTCGTCCACAGACACGTCCACTCAACATATATTATTTCCCACTGCATTACACATGAGAGTCATCTAGAGTTCATCATCAACTCTCTACTCAGAGGAGACTAATACATCATCCTCATGTCTATCTCATGATGATGAAACCATCTCTTTGGGAATTCACATGTTCATCTTGTGCTCAACCACATGCATGTCCAACTTTGTAGATCTCCTTTCTCACTGCGTTACACAAGAGAATCATTTTGAGTTCTTCTCAACTCTCTGTAAGGAGGGGGCTATATCTACATTCCATATTTGTCTTAGATAGGAACCACACACCCTTCTCAAGCGCTCTCTCTCAGGTTTGTATCCTGGAGAATGTCTCACTTAGTTGTAATCATCAACAAGTCAATGCCTTTCATATCTTCAAATTTGGTCTTTGCAAGATTAAGTAACTCCAACTTAGAGTGATTATTGAAAATGAAGTGGGAAGCACAACTGTTGGTTATAAGTTTTACCATCCTATTCCCTTTCTTGTACAAGGAACCATTCCATTTATAATTAGGGTCATTCAACTTAGTAATATCATGCATCAAGAGTTTCAATGTTTACACAAAACACCCAAACTAAAATATGTTAGGATATGCATTCTCAATTATTCTCTTGTTGCCTTACAATTAGCAAAATTAATAATAATGACTTGAATGACAATTTTATGACCTTATTTCTTAAATGTTTTTCAATGAGGAATATACAATATTATAAGTTGTTTTATAAATATTTGAGTAGTCATGGGCTACAAGGAAGGCTACACCACTAGTAGACACACCAAGAACATCTATGAGTGGCTCATCTTTGACATTTTTATAGTAATTAGATAGAATGGATACCCCATATTCAGACCAATCATTTATAAATTGTCTAGGAGCATGACAAAGTTTGGATTTTTCCTTGCTATGTCCCATGGGTTTTTCTTTGACATATCTAGGGATATTATATCATTTAGGGACATTGTTGATGAAATTAACCATGTCATGCCAATAGGGTGAGTGGAGAAAATTGAATGGTATGACACATCCATAGAGAAACTTGAACCATTTTGCATCCATGTCATCCCTACAATTATATTCAAGAAAATATACTATTGTTCTATGCCATGTATACATGGGTGAGGATATAACAACATGAGGGGATGGTGATCAACCTCCAAACATTCCATATGGGGAATCAAATTTAACCTTTAATTTCTTGAATTTATTTTGTGCTTATTTATCTTCATTGGTGTATGTTTTCTATCTATTTTTGGTACTTTATTGCAGGTTTTGACTCCTATATGATTTTTTACATCACTTGGAAATGTCCCACATAAATGATGCCTAACATGGGTATATGAATGTGTATAAGTTTTTTTTTATAGTGGGAGCATATAAATTTAGTGTTCCCTCACCCTTACTCTCTCAAGTATTTCTACATACTATGACAAGCATGTTAAAATATTTGTGTTGTTATTTTCACCATCGCTTTCGTTGTTCATCCCCTTCATTCCCTTGTACTTCTTCCTCCTCTCCATTGTATGGGCTATAATCACCATGGATAGTCTCATATTCTTCATCATGATTGGTACTTCCAATGCATACCATCATCATAAAAAAAACAAAATGATACACCACATACCTTGCTAAAGCTTGCAATAGGATGAGGGAGAAGAAGGAATGGAGAATACTAGGATGAGGGAGAAGAAGGAATGGAGAAGAGTAGGATAAGAGAACATTCAATATCGAAAACACACAACACAAAGGAAAAAAAAAAAGTGGGAATGAGCTTATAGAGAAATTATTGAAATGTCCAACAATTCTTTAATGTAACTATGGAAACCTTTAATGCACCTCCATGCTCTCACAATTCCACTCAACTAACAAGAAACCCACTAAAAACCCTACAAACAATGAGTGAAATGAGTGATATAATTAGAGAAAATGGGGTGAAATAGGGTTTTTATCCACACATAAACCCAAGCCATGAGTTTTGAGGCCTAGCGGATCTTTTTCTTGGGCCCCACATCCAAAAAAAGTAACAAAAAACACAAAATTTAAAATCTATGAGACTGTTTTGCTAGGCATGTGATTTCCATGAGTACACTTGGGGAAAGGTTTGATTTCACCAAGGGAGTGATTTTTGAGTGCTCAAGAAACAATCCTTTAAAATCACTTCCCCTAGAGGCATGGAGCACCCATTTTAGCCAAGTAATGTGCTCTCAAAGGTGATTCTACTAAAAGTGTGCTTCAAGAGTGTTGGATAAATTCCCAAGACTCAATAGAAGGGATTAAACCAAAGGAAGAGGCCCAGTTATACTCTTTCCTATTTGGGATGGAATACTACATCATGTTATGGTTCAACAACCGATTGATGGGATTTTAAACTCATTTCAAAAATATTTTCTTTTTTTTTTTTCATCATGTATTGAACATAATAAATAAATCTAATCTAAAGTATTTTAAAAGAAATATGTTTCTAAAAGGTAACCCTCAAAAATAGTCAGTTAAAGTGATTATGTAACTTTGTTTCTCTAAGAAATAATTGAACAACCAAAAAAAAATATCATTGTAGAACAACTCCCAAGACACATAAACTAATCTATTACAAAAGGGGGAATCTGTGAGAACATAATGCAACAATTAATCATCTGATCCATAATTGATTACATGATAATTTTTCAATGCATAATCTATCAAATTATATATAAGATATGAATTAATAAATCACATATAATTGTTCACTAAAGGTAATATAGAAAGTAATTTACTCAAATGCACAAGATAACTCAACAAAATGGAAATTCTTACTAGACATATGAGACATCAAGCCAATAATAGAGTATTCCATTATTTGAAATAAGTCTACACATAATGTTTTAGAAAAACAGTCCCTTGACTCCAAAAAGAGGTTATGAATTAATTTTTTAAACAATTCTCAATACAGTTTCATCACCATCACCTTAGAGCCAAAGACCCTTTCTATGAGGTCATTTTACATATTTATAGGTAAAATATCATGCAGAATTAGAATAAAGAAAAAAATATAAAAATCCATGCAAGCCACTATAACTCAAGAGAACTAAGTGCTACAACTTGTACAAGTTAGGAATCATCATTCCCCTATTGCTCAAATAACTCATCACATGGGTTTTGATGAGTAAACATGTGTTTCTATCTAGGAAGACTCATTGTTGAAGTTTCTTGACTGAATATTTTAGTATATTTTTCTTATTTATAGAGGCGTTGGCACGTGAAAAACTCCCTTCAATAGAGAAGGGTACTCTCTGGTATGAGGTCCCAATTAGAATTCACACCATTTGGATTAGGAGACCCATCCAAATTCTGGTTTGGCTACCATTATTGGGTTGAGGGTGAATGAATGGTTTAATTGCAAGGGTATGCAAATGAAAACTACACTAAATGCGGGAAAATAAACATGTTTTTTCCTATCCTAGCTAGGAGCGACTAAGGGTAACCAAATGAATAGGCTTAAATTTTTTAATCCCTAAATTAAATTTCATTCATATTGTTGTAAGAAAGAAACAAAGATCAATAACATGAATATACAAAAAACATATCCAAATTAGTCATAACTATGCATTCATACATAGTAGCATGTATCATCTAAGAACTATCCATAAAAGAGAAAGACAATAACTCCATAAAACTTTTGTTCACAAAAGGAAAATCCTATAT
Source organism: Picea mariana (assembly GCA_032191745.1). Taxonomy (NCBI): domain Eukaryota; kingdom Viridiplantae; phylum Streptophyta; class Pinopsida; order Pinales; family Pinaceae; genus Picea; species Picea mariana. The sequence goes on from JASDQU010373021.1 coordinate 49,927, forward strand.
GTGAAAAAAATTACTTATGCTTCAGGATAATTGGGCATTCACTTGAAACATTTAAAGTAAATGAACCACCAGAAAGAAAATTATTTCTCTCAGTCAAAATGGCCTTGAGTGATTCTCAATATTATGTTCAGAAAAAAATAGTTCTCCTAAAATTACAAAGTTGGAGAGTCCCCTCAAAGTGGGCCTATTTTGATTTTTATATTTGTCTAAGTAACTTCCTATAGTGTCTTCTTTAATTCTTCAATAATAAGTTACTAATATCTTCACCTTCCCCTTTTATCAGTTTCACATTTCTTGTAATAAAGACAAAAATAAATTGATGATGTCAAGGGAAAACAATTTCGAATTTCCAAATATCATATTTTATTTTCTTTTGTCACTTATGTAACTTGACCATACTTCGTGATGTCCTGAGATAGAGATGATCTTGTGGTATAGAGTGGATTCCAAGACGACCTCATGGGTTGCTGAGCTCTGCGAGAGGATTTTCATATCTCTAGATAGGTTTTCCATGAAGTCTTGGAACATGTTTTAGGCTCTTGTTGGTTTTACAATATGGTTGGTCATCAAATCGATCGTCACTTTGGATGTATTCATGGCCCTCCCTCTCACATGTTTCCCTCATGTTTTTGTCTAACTCTCAGAACACCTGTTTGTCTAACTTTGGATGCCCTAGCTCTTCAATTTGGGGTAGATGACCTTTATGAGTCAAAATGAAGGATTCTTTATGGAGTTTGATACATACAATGAAGGAATTTTTTAACTCCTTCTCAAGCCTTTCTACAACTTGTTGGAAGTTGTCTAATGAGGTGTAGTTGAGACTACTTTCCTATTCTTTCATTTGTGGCAGCTCTAGCGGGTGTCTAGATTTTTTTGTTATCTAGTGTTTCATCTCATTTAAACCTTCCCTAATCGCAGTGAACTCTGTGTTCTTAATCTGGAAATTGTTGAGCTTAGCCATGATCTGGGTTTCCTTCTATTGGAAGACCTACAAACTTGTGTACATATTTATTTCTAGATTATGGAGTTCTTTTCCGACTTCCTCTACACATGCATTTAATTCTTTAAGGATATCTTGGTTTCTTTTGTAACATTTCACTTCTTCTTCCAGTTCCCTTATCCTTTCATCCTTATCTTCTATATCATGTGCCATATTTTTATATTCTTTAATAACGCTTTCATGAAAGAGACATTTTCTGAGGCAGTCGAGAGAGGATCATCCTTGATATTTTTAATTACCTCTACTTTGGTTGTCATTGCAAAGGAGTTGTCTCAGATACTGGTAATTTGTTGGTTTTCTGCAAAATCATTTTCCCAGAATCCTTGCCAAACCTGAAAGAATTTAAATTGGCCACCCTCTAGTCTTTAGACAGTGTAAATGTCCCCAATCCCAATTCACTTGGTGGGAAATGTCCTTGCGTGAGATGGATGTCTATTGATGATATTGGAATGTCTTTGTCGATGGGGTCCATGTTGGGGCCTCTTTCTTCTTCCTACTTCTTTCATTATTCTGACGATGATACTTCAAATATTGATTTAGATTTTGCTTCAGCCTGTGCTGCTTCTTCTTTTCTTTTGTTCTCGACTTACTCTTATTTTTTATTCTTAAGTTATTATGCCTCTGTAGCTTCTTTTGATTTTATTTTTCTCTCTTCTTCAGTTATTGTTGTTGCT
>JASDQU010373021.1:51679-65732 GCA_032191745.1 Picea mariana
TTTGTAATCTCGCTTCCCTGAAGTGGAAATATGCCAATGTGTTTACTTCCACCTGTGCTTCCTTGACATCCTTAAATGAATATGAACCATCCCAAAGTGAGAGAGGATTACAAATAGACTTGTTATCCCTATAGAGTGTTGAGCCCACCCATGTATCACTAACTAATAAGCAATTTATTGCAACACCAACCTGTTTGGGACAAACTTTGGGAGAAAGTGGGGAGATTTAGTAGCACCATATACTTTGATATATGTGCAATATTAAAGGAGGTACCAATCACCTACCATATTTACAGTGGCCTTATCCTTATCCATCATGCATGGTGTAGGCGAATAAAATATGAGTTGATAGAGAGGAATCAATAAATTCTCATATATATTCTAATATTTGAAGTGATATTTGTGCTCCCACAACACTTTTAAATAGATGTGAATTGGGGGGCCTCTAAGTTGCTATGCCCATCCCATCCGATGATAAGCATGAACTACACACATCATGTCAAGGAGATACAATCACATATGGAAGCTTGGAAAATTTCCTAGAGCCATGTGCTTTACTGCAACAAGTGCTTCCTCCAAAGTAGATGATACTATATTAGCCAAGTTGAATGTTGAACCAGAGGCTATGATAGTATAAGAGAGGTACCCATGATATCTTGAATTTCTATGCCTCAAGTTCCCCATAAATCTTGCACATAATTGCTATTGTATATTGGTATGGTATCCTGAGAAAATTTGTAGGGCATTCATTAGATGGCCTGGTCTTGAACAACTTTCCTGGCTTGTACCAGCTCTTTAGAAGATCTATGGGTTATGGAAGAAATTGTTTACCAAGTTATTGTTTAATGCATTTTCTCCTTCATCTATATGATAGCAGGAGGAAATAATTGAATCCTATAAGGAGGAGATTAGGTGGCCTTTGGTGTTCAATATATACCTGCTATCCATATTGGCATGTTTTATGATCCACAAAATGACTTTACCACAAGGAAATATCATTGCATGGGATGCAACCTTGTACAATATGGACCTTCTGATGTTCCTATATTTGTTGAGATCTAGATCATATTTAGGAAACTACAAGAGCATCTGATTATTGAACATATGATACACTTCACCCCACTTAAGTGAGGTTTCCATATTGATGAAACCTTTGGTATCACTGTAGACATGTTTGGGATTATCAATGTCTTCCTCTTCCATATATATTCCCGGTGACACTTCCTTAGGGAATGTAATACCCTTAGGTTGAACCCTAATTGTAATGTACATATAAGCTAGTGCACTGGGACATTTTGAGCCAGAGTGCCTGTGTGGTTATTAGGTTGGAGAGATAGATGCTAAAAGGCCAGTGAGCTTATCTTTGTAATATGTAATCACACTCAAATATTAATGAAATGCATCACTGCTACAGACCCACTAGACAAAAAGAGATTGGGGGTCTAGAACTCCACTAGAAAGAGAAAGAAAGGCTAAGAGTCTAGGAAGAGGGGATGAGCTAAGGGGGATTAAGCCCAACGGAATATTGTATTAATATTCCTAAAGTCTAAGTCATGAATATAATTATATCCTAAGTTTCTAAAAGTGGGGGAATGTACCACAAGTGGATCCCAAGGTAGTTCCCAACATGACAAGTGTCAAGTTGGGAACATGCATATAAAAGTGGGAACTTAGTACACTTTCTATCATTATTACCATAATTCTCTCATTATTCCATCATCCTCTCTTTCCATACATACACTTTGCATCCATCAGCCATACCTATACTTGGGAAGCTTTGGAGATGTCTTCAACTAGTAACCTAAGTAATTTCAGAAGAAGAGGTGGGTTTTTAGGCACATGCGCTATTGAAGAAGTGGACTTTCAAGCCCGTGAGCATTCTATCTAGGTGAGAGAACTATTGGGAATTGTATTGCCTATGTTCCATAATACAACTACAGAGATTTGAGACTTCCTATCCGGCCTATTGTTGAAGCCCCAACAAGGAAGTGGGGTAGTCGAAGGATTGTTGAGCAAAGAAGGAGCAAACTTCCTAGGGTGGGACAAGATATGGGGAATGAGAGGTTGTAGGATGGTTATTGGATTGGCACCATAGTATGAGGATTTTTGTTGATTATTGGATCTTAGTATGGCTTAGGAAGCATTCCCTGGTGGAGTTTCTAGCCCCAACTCAAGGGTGACCTGCCATTGAGAGTTTATGAGCAGCAAAGACTATGGCTAAGAGGAAAGTATGAGGTCTACACATAGATGGTGACTTATTTACAATATATAAGTGTCTATTATGTGTTTTTTTTAATTATTGTGTGCTTATTTATCTATTTTATGTTATGGGCATTTAATATTTTAATTATACTTAAATTATATGTTGTTAGCAATGCATTTACATTCATATACAAAGCATGTTGTTAATTAAATGGTATTAGAGGCAAAAAATTTCTGTGGCATAACCCAACTTGGGCGATGGGGATGCTACAATGTGGTATCAAATATCTAGCTTCATCACTGAGCTTGCATGGGCTGAGTTAGCAGATTGTTGAAGACAAAAATTGCAAAATTTTAATTGTGGAGGATGTCTGCAACAAGTATCTTAAACATATTCTTGTGAATTTGGGAGAAATTCATGGAATATTTGGAAGAATTGAGCCCTAGAATTAAAATTCATCAATTAAGTCCTTTAATTGAGCATTCCCGACCTGTAATTGAGTGAAATTTTGGAAATTACAGTGCAACAATGGTGGATTTGATGTAATTGGGAAGAATAGGGCGAAATTGGGCAAAAGCCCCAAATTCTACAATTAAATTTATGGAGAATTCGATGTCAAGGATGTCAAATTTCGTGTGCAGATGCTAAATTGATATTCACAAGGACAAATTTTGTTATATGAAGCTAAATAAAAAGCTTTAATGGTGGACCGAAAAAGAAATTTCAAAATTATGTATTATTGGGCATTTTGGGAAAACGGGAAATTTGGAAAAAATGGAAGATTTTGACTTTTTTTCAAATGATGATGTCAGTGTGTTGTGGGGGGCACGTGTCAGCTAATGTGGCAAAAGGGTGGTGTGTACTACCACAGTGGCAAGGCCATGGTCGTAGGTACACAGTGGCAACAATAGTAGGTGTGGTAGGTGGTATATGTGACATGGGAAGGTGGTGTGAGCCACAATGGCAGAGTACTTGTTGGACATGCAAAACCGTGAGTCCGAGACCTACAAAACCCTGATGCGAGGGGGTCCCCTAGTGGTATTGGAAACCACCAAGGAAGGGGTGCGGTGCACTAGGAGCCAACATGTCATAGGGTTCAAAAATGACAATATTCAATCGTGGACCTCCCCCCTCTATTAATGGTCAGTTGGGAAAGGGGGTGTGTGATGCAATGGTGACCATTAATCACTGCTAACACCCTTTGATGCTCAATCGTTGGATCAAAGTGGCGTGCAAGTTGTGTGCACCAAATAATTGGTACAAGATGGGACCTGCCCATCCCGACGACTAATGAGCATGTGCCATGTGGAAAAATAAATGTGGGGCCCAAAAATTAAAATAATGTGTGTGCCAACAAAGGTAAGGAAGGGGGAAAAAAGGAGGATAGAGAGCGAGGGAAGATAAAAGGGCAAGGTTGGGTGTGCAGGGGATGACATGGCACCACCCCAAGGTGTCAGTTGGACTTGGGACACCACATCAACATCCCAATCAACATAAGTCACCCAAAATTTACAAAAAAATAGTGAATGTCTCAGAAAATCATGTGTTTTCTAGGTCATATTTTTGCAAGCCATTTTCGGAGGCCTAAACAACATTTTTTTTTTAAATAAAATTTGTACAAAACTGCATATCCTTCCAAAACAACCTTCAAATACATATAATTTTTCCATATAAAATGATAAATATCGGAGAGACATTTCTACTGATATAAAATGTTTTTCAAATGAATCCTAGATGAGGGAGTTACGGGCCAAACAATGGAGGGTAATTTCTTGGTATCGATTCACTCTGAGGGCCATAAATTCCTCCTCCAGAATTTAATTGGGGCACATGAGCAGTATAAAAAAATATGTTGAGCCATAGAAGACAACTATGGAGTTAAAATAATATTCTAGGCACCTAAAAATGCACAGGAGGACATATAAGACTCTTGTAGCATTCAAGACTAAAAAGATAAATTGACCTAAAACTTCAACAGGTTGTATCTAGTAGCCTCGAGCTTAGAGGGAGGTGAAACTTGTAAAAAATGTCCAAAACATAGTCATTTAGGAATCAAGTTGAGATGCTATCAAAACTACAAAGGATTAGGTACAAATATGCATGGGAACAACAAGAAATTGCACCTGGTTGAAGGGAGAGCAGAAGGAGTAAGTGGGTACTACTTAAATGACCATAACTTTCTACTCATAACTCAAAATTGAAAAAGGAAGTAGTCGTTGGAAAGGTATTGGAAAGAGGAGTATAGTTGTTCACCTAGAAATTTAAATTGGTCTATATAATTAACAATAAAATAGAAATACTATTTCTAATGTATTTAAAGGGAAGAATGGTGCGTAAATTGATAAATTTCTTAAAACCATTATAGTCTAACGAATCTTATTTCTTGCACATTTTGCAGAGTTAATTGAAAATAAACTAGAATAGGATCAACATAGATACCATAGGCATGGAATATGCACATAGGACTTACAACCATGAAGATGAAGTCATGGGTTGTGTGTCAGCATAGGTAATGTAAAGACAAATTCAAATGGGCATGGAGAAGGCAAGGGGGAAATATTGAATTTGGTGGAAAGTATAAAGAGTCTCCAAAACTATGTTCAAATATATAAGGATAATAATGCGAGGATTATGAAATCCAAAGAGCATCAATATGGAATCAACATCGGGTTATTGCAAAGCTTGTATAGAATAGAGAAGAAGGTGGATAGGGGAATATACTAAAGAAAATCAAAGAGAAACATATCTCATGGTAAAATACAAGAGTCCATAAGTGTTTACAAGCATCATCATCACTCACTAAGACATTTAGTTAAAATAACACAAAGTAGTTCAATTCCATCTTCTATCAAGAAGCATAAGAGGAGGTCAAGAGTAGATGATCTACAAGGAGAAATGAACAAGATCAAGCCTCATGCCTTTGATGGTGAGCATAAGAAAGATGAATATGTTGAGACACGGATATTGGGGATGAGTAAATACTTTTAGTTGCATAATTACTCCTCACAAGAAGAAGGAATAATTTTCATTTACCAGCTCAAGGGAAAAGCATCAATGTTGTGGGACCAATTTGTACAAGTGCAACACATTGATTAGAATAAGGTTAATTGGAAGGAGTTCAAAAGGTATTTACAAAAGAAGTACTTGACCAAGAGTTATTATGATAGGAAGATGAAGGATTTATTTGAACTCAAGCTTGGGAGTATGACCATGGATGAGTATGAAAGGATATTTTTAGAGCTATTGAAATATGTTGACTTCATCAAGGATGAATATGTCAAGATTCAAATATACTTGAGTGGGATGCCATCATTTTTCAATGATAAGATATAGTATGATGATCCCAAGACACTAGAGGAAAACATTAGGAGAGCTAAGTGTCTCTAGGATCAACATAGAGGAAGACCAACTTTCCAAAAGTCTTGGGAAGACAAGAAGAAAATCAATATGGAGCAGAGGAACAAGGGCACCAAGCCACCATTCTTCAAAAATAATTCTCATAGACAATCAACTTTCAAGGAGCCTAGAATGATAGAAACGACGGGGAAAAGACCAAGGTATCACCCTATTAAATTTTGGGGTTGTGAGGGAGTTCACATGTATAGATATCTCCCTCATAGAGGTGAAAAAGTGAGGAATGTTCACAATGTACAACATGTTGATATAGTTGATGACATGGGAATAAGCATGCCAAGTATCTATGCAGCCCTCGAGAAAAAACAAGCTGTGTTTCAATTTCATATGATTGAGGTGGAAGTCAATGACCAACCCATTATTATTTGAATTAATTCAAGAGCTAGTCACAATTATCTAGATCCTAAGATGGTGGAAAGGTTTCATTTGACAAGAAGTAAGCCTGAGAAATCTTGGTTGGTGCAACTAGCCACAGGACCTAAAATAAGAATTAATGATATAGTTGAAGAATGTTCAATGGACATGAATGGATTGAGCACGAAGGAAAATTAGAATATCATACCATTAGGTTCATACGATTTCCTAATTCAGATGGATTGGTTGGACACGCATCATGTTGTCCTAGACTGTTATAATAAGGCATTTACTTTCTTGGATGAGGAAGGGAATTTGAGGACAGTTAAAGGTATTCCAAGGGAAATAACTATCAAAGAAGTTTCAACCTTGCAGCTAAAGAAGAGCTTCCGGAAATGATGAAAAATATTTTCCACTCATATGGAAGAGTCACCTAGGGATAACGTGTCAAACATTGAAGACTTTGTTGTCCTAAAAGAGTTTGAAGATGTATTTAGAGAAATATTGGAGTTGTCACTGAAAAAAGATATTGATTTATCTATTAATTTGATGCGTGGAGAAACCCAAATATCCAAGACCCCTTATATGATGAGTACACGAGGGTTAAATGAGTTACAAATGCAACTTGAGGAGCTTTTGAAGAAGGGGTATATACACCCAAGTGTGTCACCTTCGGGTGACCCAACATTATTTTTGAAAAAGAAGGATGGTACCTTGAGCATTTTCATTGACTTCAGGCAACTGAATAAGGTGATGGTGAAGAACAAGTATCCTTTTCCAAGGATAGATGATATTTTTGATCAGCTGAAATATGCAAAAATTTTCTCCAAGATTGACCTCAGATCACGCTATCATTAGGTGAGGATTAAATAAGAATATATCAACAAGACAACATTCAGAACAAGGTATGGCCATTATGAATTTTCAGTGGTGCCATTTGGGTTTTCAAATGCACCAGTTATCTTTAGGTGTTCATCAATGGTATATTCATATATTACATGGATAAGTTTTTCATTGTCTTCCTGGATGACATGCTTATCTACTCCAAGTCTGAAGAAGAGCATGAAAAACACTTGATAATGGTGCTACAAGCATTGTGGGAGCATTTGTTGTATGCAAATTTGAGTAAGTGATTATTTTATCAGAGGAAGGTACATTATTTGGGCCATATCATATCAGAGGAAGGGAAAATAATGGATCTTGATAAAATAAGAGTTGTTGAGGGATGGATAGCACCAAAGAATGTCTTAGAGGTTAGATATTTCATGGGACTTGCAGGTTACTATCGAAAATTTATTGAAGGTTTCTCAAATATTCCAAACCCAATAACTTCTTTGCAAAAGAWGGGTGTGAAGTTTGAGTGGACATCTGATTGTGAAAGAATTTTCCAACACTGGCAGAACTTGTTGACAAGTGCACCAACTTTGAGGATTGTTGATCCAAATGAAGATTTTGTTGTGTGCACTGATGCATGTAAGRAAGAGATTGGAGGAGTTCTTAGTCAAAATGGGAATGTGGTATGATATGAGTCAAGGAAGTTGAAAGATCACGAGATACTCTATGCCACTCATGGATTAGAATTGGTTGCCATAGTGTATGCATTGAACATGTGGAGGCACTATCTCATGGGTAGAAGATTTGAGTTAAGAATGGACCATAGTGGTCTGAAATATTTGTTTGGCTAACCAACCTTGAATTCCAGGAAAATTATATGGTTGGAATTCCTCAGTGAGTATGAATTTGATATAAAACATATCAAAGGAAAAGAGAAAAAGGTGGTTGTTGCACTCAATAGGAGAGTACATGAGATGCATGCTAAGACCATTAGCATGTATAATTATGAATTGAATGATAGAATTTTAGAAGCTGGAAATTCAAATCAGTAGTACATGGAAACAAAGGAAATATTACAGTAAGGTAGTTTGCGACATAAAATTGAATATTATAAGCTAAGGGAGGATGGAATCCTCTTGTACAAAGGCATATTTTGTGTTCCTAATTTCCAGGAGTTGAATAATATGGTGATAAGAGAGATGCATAATGTGCCTTATGCTAGGCACACAGGTTACCAGAAGACAATTGTAGCAGCTAAAACCAATATTTTTGGCCAGGTATGAAGAAAAAGGTGGTTGATTACATTGCTAGATGTTTGGAATGTCAGAAGGTCAAGGTTGAACAAATACACCTAGCTGGTTTTCTACAACTATTACCCATTCATGAGTAGAAATGAGAAGTTGTGACAATTGACTTCATCACCAAGCTTCCCATAACAATGAAGCAACATGATTCCATCATGGTGGTGGTGGATAATATCACTAAAGCTGCCAATTTTATTCTGGTGAAGGTAAATCATAAGGAAGCTAACAATTCAAATATTTACATGAGATAAATTGTTATGCTTCATGGTGTGTCTAAGGTAATTGTGTCTGACAGAGATCCCAAGTTCACATCAAAATTTTGGAAGGAATTATTCAAAGGATTTGGGACAAATCTGAACTTTAGCACAACATATCACTGAGAATCAGATGAGAAAACATAAAGGGTAAATTAGGTGATTGAAGATATGTCAAGGGTGTATGTGATGGATAAACCATCAAATTGGGAAGATTATATACACTTAGTTGAGTTTTCTCATAATAATGGGTATCATGCATCTTTAAAGATGATCCCATTTGAGGCACTATATGGCATAAAGTGCAACACACTAGTGAGTTAGGACAACCCGATAGACAGAGCCATGGTTGGGCCAGAGTTATTCAGGGAAATGGAAGAACATATGGTGAATATTAAGAAAAATTTAAAGGCTACCAAAGACAAGAATAAAAGCTATGCAGATAAGGGAAAAACTCACAAAGAGTTTAAAGTGGGTGACCATGTGTTCTTGAAAGTGAAGGCCAAGAGAAGTTCCTTGAAGTTGGGGAATTGTTCAATGATGGAAGCACGTTATTGTGGGCCATTTGAGATTCTCGAAAGCACTACCTACATCGATGTGCATTTATAATATATTACATGTGTCTTTGATTAAAAAGTATGTACATGATGCTAATCATGTAATTGATTGGAATCTAATTCAAGAGGATCTAGAAAGATACTTCTAAGTACACCTAGTGTGCATATTGGATCATAAACTCAATATGCTCTGGAATCGAGCAATATGATTGGTAAAGATTCAGTGGAACTATTACAGTCCTAAAGATGCAACCTGGGAGCATCAAGATGCCATGCGAGTAGAGTACCCACATGTTTTTGAAGACTTTTGAAGTTTTTTATTGCATATATGTATACAATGCACTGAGGCCAATGCATAAATAAGTGGGGTGGGAATGTAATACCCCTAGGCCAAACCACAATTGTAATGTACATATATGATGGTGAGCCAAGAAATTTTGGGCCAGAGTGCCTTTGTATATGTATTTTGAGGCTAGAGTGCCTGCGTGGTTATTATGATGGAGAGACAGGTGCTAAAAGGCTAGTGAGCCTATATTTGTATTATTTAATCACACTCAGATATTAATAAAATGCATCACTGTTGCAAACTCACCAGACAAAAATATATGGGGGGATAGAACTCCACTAGAAAGGGAAAGATGAGCTAAGAGTCTAGGAAGAGGGGCTAAGCTAAGCGGGCTTAATCCCAAATGAATATTATATGAATATTCCTAAATTCTAAGTTATGGATATAATTATATCCTAAGTTTGTAAAAGAGGGAGAACGTACCACAAGTGGAATCCAAGGTAGTTCCCAGCATGTCAAGTGTCAAGTTGGGAACATGAATATAAAAGTGGGAACTTAGTACATTTTATATCATTATTACCATCATTCTCTCATTATTCCATCATCCACTCTTTCCATACGTACACTCTACATCCATCATCCATACCTGTACTTGGGAAGCTTTGGAGTTGTTTTCAACCAATAACATGAGAAATTTGAGCTGAAGAGTTGGGTTGTTATGCCCATGTGTTATTGAAGAAGCGGGTTGTCAAGCCCATGAGCATGCTCTCCAGGTGAGAGAAATGTTGACAATTGTATTCATTGTGTGTCGGGCTACAACTATAGATCTCTGAGACTTCCTATCCGTCCTATTGTTGAAGCCCCACAAGGGAAGTGGGGCAGGCGAAGGAATGTTGAGCAGAGAAGGGGCACACTTCCCGGGGAGGGACAAGCTGTGGGGAATGAGAGGTTGTAGGCTGGTTGTTGGGTTGGCACCGTAGTCTAAGGATTTTTGTTGATTCCTGGACCGTAGTCTATCTTAGGAATCCTTCCCTGGTGGAGTTTCTAGCCCTAGCTCGAGGGTGACCTACCACTGAGAGTTTATGAGAAACAAAGTCTATGGTTGGGAGGAAAGTATGAGGTTTGCATGCAGTCGGTGACTTATTTGTAGAAGATAAGTGTCTATTATGTATTTTTTTTAATCACTGCATGCTTATTTATCTATTTTATCTATGGGTATTTACTATTTTAATTATACTTAAATTATATGTTGTCAGCAATGCATTTTCGTGCATATGCAAAGCATGTAGTTAATTAAATGGTATTAGAGGCATAATGTTTATGTGGCATAGCCTATATTGGGGGTCGGGGATGCTACAGGGGAATACTTTTTTGAACTTCATTATCCTTTTCTTGGGGGAGTCATGGATGAACCTGCAACACAAAAATGATGACAATCCTAAAAATTTTTACTATCAATATTGAGAGAATGAGCATGAAAACATTAAATCTAGTATTTGTTGACTTCATATGGAAAGTGATTTGAGAGATGGGAGGCCTTGGTTGTGGATCTAAGTGCCAAAAATGGGTTTTGAAGAAATCGATGAAGAAGCTATTTCCTTATTGATACAAGATGTATCAATGAGGAGAGGCTCTTCCTATCAATAAACTACGAGAAGCATTTCAAGTGAGTACCATGACCAAATTTATTCGAGCATTAGTTAAAATCATGTATCTTCTTCTTTTTCCAAAAATATTGAAATTTGACCCGGTAGTTCCCTTGCCTAGTTGGAAATAGAGTCTTTGAATGGGAATGGGAAGAGAAACTCTTGCATAAATGAAAGGTTGAACTTTTGGGTTTTCACACTTCGAGGGGGGAGTGAAAATAAATGGAGACCGAAATGGGAAATGGAGTGGAGGGAATTCCTCCATCATGGATGCGGGTGACCATGGTTGTCTAAGAAGTGAGTGGAAGACTTGGGCAGAGGAAAAGGAGAGGTCACCTCTCCCCTTCCCCCTTCTCCTAGATGTACAAGTTGGCAATATAACCAATTAGTTTCATATCCTCTTTTATTAGCCTTGGGAACTCATTACAAAAGATAAGTCTATACAAAAAAACTAATAATTTATCACATATTGCAAAGTTATTCTTTTATATTTGTTATAGTTGAGAACCAAAACACATCCATCTTCTCGTTATCTTTCCTTCAATCAAGATATCCTAGATACAAACATCTATGTAGTATGTAGCCTTACATGCATATAGAAGAGCACGAAGTAGAGAAGTTTGCACCCAACATTGTGATGTTATAATAGGCCTTGTATCCATTAGAAGGACATAGGTATATATATAAGATAGAGAAAGAATATAAGAGATAATTCCACAGACATCCATGTTGGTGAAAAAATGGACTATAAGCCCCTCATCTATGGATCATCATTGGCCCTTGTTTCTGGCAATTAATTTTTAGATGCAAACCCTTGAGAATCTCAATCAAAGAAATCGATTTGATAATATGTAAAAAATTCCCAACCCTAGGTGATTGTTGTCCTAATATTTTGTTAATTAAATAACTTAGAAACTAATTTTTGAACATTGCAACAACTACACAATAGTTGGAAAGAATAAAAACAAAAGTGTAAATCAATTACACACATACATAGACAATTTTCCTTCAAATTAGCTTATCGTTCTAATAATCAAAGTTTATAAGGGAACCTCCACATCTGCTAAAAATAGTAGCTACATGCTTGATAAATCCACCCCTAACCTCAGGTGTACAACCTACCAAAGAAAGGAAAATTGAGAAAAACAGAAACAATTGGTTTACAACATACTGTACAACTATACAATTATACATATCTATTGGTCATATACTATTGGATGGATATGTACAAATGTATGAATCTACTATACAATTATGATGTACTCTTCCTCCTAGCTACTTCACTTTGATCTCTCTCTCTCTCTTTATGTCCTTCTCCCCATCTGACAAAAATTGTTTCTAAAATCTATATCTTGATCAATGTTTATACACTTAGCTAAAACCCTAATCTCTCAGTGAGATGTACGATTGATATTAATCCTATTCTAAGTCATTAATGCATGAAATTCACTTTATTAGGCTCAATAGTGAAACATAAGGCTTTTCACTTTTTCCTAAAGTGAATTACAAAATAGAGTGACCTTTCTAAATATCTCAAACTACTTCTAGCATTTTCCCATTTGTCTTTAGGCAGAGGAATGCAATATGATTGTATGCATTTTGAACATGTGTCCTTATAGAGTATTGAAGGATAAGACTACATATGAATCCTTTACTAGTGTGTGAAACCTTAGGTATCACACTTTCATATAGTTGGTTGTCCTATTTATATTCATGTGCCTAACAAGAAGATAACTAATTTTTAACCCTCTAACATTAAGAGTATTTTTTTGGTTATTAGTCCATGTCGAAGGCAAAGGGACTCTAGCATTCCATACAGTGTTGACTATAGATTAATTTGGTTTGACTCAAAATATTTGTTTGACAGTCCAAACTTGTACATAGGAAGGAAAAAAACCTATTTTTTTAAAATATTTAAATTCATTTTATTCAACATACTATTTACTAGGCAGATTGAAGTTTTATTGCCAAGCTCATAGGCTTATTGCTCGACTAATCTTAGATAACCTAAGTTTTCATCTATTATAAGTTTTTATATGCTTTCATATATTATAAGTTTTTATATGCTACACAATGAATTTTATGCAATATTATAAGTCTTTATATGATCAAACACAATGAATTTTTTTGCAATGTTGGATAACCGTAACTTAATTTCATTTAAATTATTTATGAGAATGACTACCAATTTATTGAAGACCTGCAATCACACCTATGTCCTACAAACTCTGTCCAGCTTAATGCCACCATATCCACCACCTTTTCTTTAAAGTCTTTATGAGGATGACGACGAGTTTAATGAAGACCTGCAACCACGGTTATCTCATGCAAATTCTGACTAGCTAACTGCCACCATATCACCGACTTTGAAAAGACAAAGGCATCACCGCCTTTGTAAAGACAAAGGCATTGTTTAATTCAAATAATATTGACAAATATAATGCTTATGTACTTCAAAAACCCTACAATCGCCATACAATGTCGCCCAACATTTGTTGAAAAAAAGGGTCCCTCTTTGTATGAGATTATTCAAAGATTTCACTGGATGCAAAGCACGAAGTGGGAGTGAAAAGCATCAACTCGAAAAGGCCACGAAATTGGCGTAAGCTCCCCCTCACATTTTCACCGATTTCCTCAGATTAGCCAGGAATAAAGCCGGGCAAGGAGATAACAACTGCTCAGAAAACAAACTCATTCTGGCCTTCCCCGGTTTGGGAAAGAGCTAACGCTCCTCTATTTCGGAGAAATAAAGTGCTAAACGCCCCTAAGAATCCCTTTTGGGTCTCCTTCATTAATAATCGAATCTATCAGGCATCACTCATGGTTTCTGCCCAAAAAATGGATCRCTACATAGATGTATCACTCGATCGTCTATCCCCGAACCGGCTAACAAACCTTGATCGGGCATTACACAAGGGTCAATCGATGATGGATCATGGTCTCAAACAAGGTGTGATGACAGACTATCTTGTTGAAAACGGTGACAACAAACTCACCCGTGAATAAAAATTTAGATCATAATCCATTGTAACTAATCCATCTAAATTAGAATATGGATTTTTCTAATTTAGAATATGGATGTTTCTAATTAGAATATGGATTTTTCTATTTAATTGTATGCCCGTAGAGGCTGAGGAGTGATTGAGAAGTGTGAGGATTGAGATCCGTCTGTAATCTCCATTGGCTGAATAATAAGATGAC
>JASDQU010373021.1:76528-115310 GCA_032191745.1 Picea mariana
AAGGTCATCAGGTAACAGTTACTCAACAATGCCTGGTTAATTTTAAAATAGGAGGATATAGGGATGAGATCCTATGTGACGTAATTCCTATGGATGTATGTCATGTTTTTTGGGAAGAACCTGGAAATATGTTAGGAATGTTATTCATGACAGGAGGAGAAATACTTACACCTTAGAGAAGAATGGGAGGACACATATGTTGCTGCCAATTGAGGAAAAAAGGTGAAAGAGGAATCTAGCATGAGCATACTTCTCATGAGTGGGAAGGAACTACTGAATGGATTAAAGAGGGAATAGGAGATGCAGTTTGATGTAGTGAGGAAACTGAGGTTTATCCTTATGAGTACTTCATTGAAAGATTTCCCTGAGGAAGTTGAGGAGCTACTAGGGAATTTTGTTGATATTTTAGTGGATGAATTGTCAAACTCATTTCCACCTATCAGAAGCATCATTCATCACATTGACTTAATACCAGGAGAAATCTTGCCGAATAGAGCAATGTACAGGTTGAAGCCTCAAGAGAATGAGGAAGTGAAAAGACAGGTTCAATATCTGTTATGCAAGGGATTGGTCAGAGAAAGTTTGAGTCCATGTGCAGTACCAACTGTAATAAGTCCAAAGAAGGATGGAGGATGGAGAATGTGTACGGACTCGAGAGTCATAAATAATACCAACATCAGATACAAATTTCCATTACCAAGGATGGATGACTTGATGGATTTCTTGAGTGGAGCCAACTATTTTTCAAAGATAGATATGAAAAGTGGATATCACCAGATCAGGATGAGAGAAGGTGATGAGTGGAAAACAACATTCAAGATGAATGAGGGGTTATATGAATGGCTTGTTATGCCATTTGGCTTAACAAATGCCCCAAGAACTTTTATGAGACTAATGAATGAAGTATTAAAGGATTTCATTGGAAATTTCGTGATTGTGTATCTAGATGATATATTGGTGTTTAGAAAGAGTAAAGAGGAACACTTGAGACATTTAACATTAGTGATGAGGATGATGCAACAAGAGAAGTTGTTAATCAATTTGAAAAATTCCTCCTTGTTGAAGACAGAGATCATATATTTGGGTTTTGTTATTTCTTCAAATGACTTGAAGATGGATCCCAAAAAGGTGAAAGCGATCAAAGAATGGTCATCACCAAGGAATATCTTTGAGGTAAGAAGCTTCCACAGGTTAGCAAGTTTTTATCAGAAGCTCATCAAGAATTTTAGCGGGATTAGTGCTCAGATGATGGATACAGTGAAGCAAAGAAACAAGTCTTTCAAATGGACAGAGGATGCTGAAAGGAGCTTCAACATATTGAAGGAGAAGATAATTGAGCGATTGATTTTGGTTCTCCTAGATTTCAGAAAGACGTTTCAGGTAAGATGTGATGCGAGTGGAGCTGCAATTAGAGCGGTCTTAAGCCAGGACAACAAACATGTCGCATATTTTAGTGAGAATTTGAATGAAGCTAAACAAAAGTACTCCACATATGACAAAGAGTTATATTCCATAATCAAAGCATTGAAGAAATGGAGGCATTATCTTGTGCCCAAGGAGTTTCTTTTGTATAGCAACAATCACACTTTGAAATTCATAACTAGACAGGAGAAGTTAAATCAGAAACATGCTAAGTGGATAGAGTTTATGCAAAATTTCACTTTTGTCATTAAATATATTTATGGAAATGCTAACAAAGTTGTTGATGCGTTGAGAGGGAGGATTGTAAATCTGTAGGAGGATTGTAATTTTGCAGGAATTTCAAATCAAGACCTTGGGGTTTATCACCTTAAGGAAATGTATCACAGTGATCCAAATTTTGGAGAAGCATATGAAGCATGTGTGAATATTGTTCTCAGAGACAGAAGCCTGTGGGATGAATATCTGATTTAGGATAGGTTGTTGTTTAAGGGATTCCAGTTGTGTATACCTAGATGCTCGATGAGAGAGAATTTGCTGAAGGAAAAGCATAGCAGAGGTCTAGTCAGACACTTTGGCCATGACAAGACATTTGCTCAATTAGCTAGTTCATATTATTAGCCAGGTATGAGAGCGGAGGTAAAACGATTTATGAACAATTGTAAGATTTGTCAGTATGCCAAGGGAAAGAAATAGAGCACTGGGTTGTATCATCCATTGCCTATTCTAGAGAGGCCTTGGGATGCAATAAGCATGGATTTTGTGTTGAGATTTCCAAGGACACAATGAGGAAATTATTCCATATTTGTGGTGTTGGATAGATTTTCAAAGATCACACACTTTATCCCAGGATAGAAGACCAGTGATGTAACGCATGTTGCAAATTTGTTTTTCAAGGAGATTGTGAGACTCTATGGATTGGCCAAGAGCATAGTTTCATACAGGGATACCAAATTTGTTGGTCATTTCTGGAGGATGTTGTGGAAAATGTTGGGGATAGAGCTATATTTTAGTTCAGCATATCATCCACAGATAGATGGACACACCAAGGTGGTGAATAGAAGCCTAAGATATTTTTTGGGGAGTTTGGTCACTGAACACCATAGTCAGTGTGATCAGATTCTAGCACAAGCCAAGTTTTCATATAATGACTCAGTGAACATGAGCACTGGAAAAATTCCATTTTAAATCGTGTACAGAATGAATCCGAGAGGAGTTTCGGAGCTAAGAGATCTGAAACAAACTAAGTTAGAAGCGCAGGAGATGAAGATTTCGCTACAGAGATGCAGGAAATTCACAATTAGACCAAGGATCAGTTGAAGAAGATTAGGTGCTAATACAAGCACAGAGTTGATCAACATAGGAGAAAGATTGAATTTGAAGTTAGATATCAGGTTCTAGCACATCTAAGGAAAAAAATATTACCGAGGGGAACATACAACAAGCTGAAGTTGAAAAAGATAGGGCCATGTAAAATTTTAAGAATATTTGGAGAGAATGTGTATGAGTTAGAGCTACCAGAAGATGTGGGTATATCACCCATATTCAACATTGCAGACCGGTATCTTTACAGGGAAGATGGAACTGAAAGAGATAAATATCAAAGAAAGATTCAGTGGGAGAAACATATGCATGTAGTAGAGAAGCCACGGATGGAAAAGATGATAGATCAAAGGGTTGGTAAGAACACCAGAAGGAATATGTATTTTGAATACTTGGTAAAATGGAAAGGAAGACCAATAGAAGATGCCAACTAGGTTACTGAAGCATGGAAGATCGGTGTAGGAGATCATGGACATGATTCCATGAATTTTTCAGCCAAGGGAGTATGATGCAGGAGCATCATCAACAAATCGTAGGTGTGGAAGATAGTTGGGTGCCCTGACATGCATTTCGAAATATTTTGAATTTCAAACAGGTCAATGTATTAATGAGATATTCGAAAAAATGTTTTGAGTTATGAATGTATTTAAATGATCAGAGGCTAAGCTGTCACGGAAGATGATGGGGGAATGTATTTTATTTTATGGATCGGATCGTAGTACAGATTTGGAGCTTGGATTCTTATCTGTATGACACAATATTTATTGTAATAAGCATTAAGTAGTTGATATCATTTAATTCCATTTAAGGTAGCGTACCGTAGTTGGAGGGAATACTCGACAAGCGTCTCTTTGTATAAAGATTTGTAATATTGCCCAGTAGAGGTTATTGATGATAGTTAGTTGTTGATTGCCCATTGTTGTTGATATTTGTTGTAGCGGTTGAATCTCATGTATAGATTTCCATTGTAAGCTAAGAGCTGAGGGATATAGAGAAATGTTGTATGAATGTATGTAAGTTTCAGTTCGATGAATATAACAAAGAAAATTTTCCCAAATGTGTGTATGGGTATATGTCTATCTGAATGAATGGTAGAGTTTCTATTATTTTTCTTAATTCTCTGTTATTTCTGTTCTTGAATCCATGAATGCATTTTCTCTATTGAATGTATGAGTTTTCATGACGAGTAGGTAAGTTTTAGTCATTTCTCATCAGTGAGAAAGTGCAAGGTGTGCATAGTGTTTGCAAGGAGTGCATGACTGAGTCTATTTTGACTTGAAAGCTCAGAGGAGATAGTGGAACTTATACATATGCAAGGAGTGCATCGATGTCTCTAAGGAGTGCGTGACAGAGTTTTCAAACTCGAAATCTCAGGAAGGATAACGTGATTTAGTCACGAGGGACATAAGTGGTTGAATAACAGTTGCAAGGAGTGCAGAATCATTAACAGAGAGTTGAGTGTGGATGCAAGTTTATTGAAAAGTGTGCAAAGGCCCGAAAATTTTGACTAAGGGTCGATGAGATTGTTTAGGGGAACAAATCAAAGAAGGAAAGCTTAGGAGGGAGACTGGCGGAAATCCTCAAGGAAAGGAGCCCTTGAATTTCTTGTTAAAGCCAGTGAATGTGAGGTTCATTCTTAGGACGAGAGGAATGAATCTAGACTGCTAGATATGGTAAAGTTACATGGAGGATAGCTGCGAAGTATTTCGTACTTCGTAGTTCGACAAGTTGGAAACTTGACGAAGGCCGANGGTTATGAGTTAAAGGCCTAGAGTTTCGTGGGGTCGCGAAGTCTGAACCATTGTGGGGCCGACGAATCTGAGGAGACGTGTGGTGTAATTTCGAAGACTTGGAGTTGAGTGCTTCAGGATGGAGTGAAGGTAGGATTCAGGATATCCCCGAAGTCTGAATTGTGAAGGAGGTAGAACAATGGTCATAGCCATGGCCACTTGCGAAAGAGCCTGTGTGTGTGCATAAGGTAGTTTCAGGTGCCACAAGGACCCAAGGAGTCACTCCGACTGAAAAATTCAAACGTTCCATGACCGGGAGGTCAAACAAACATTTTGGAGGGAAGGGGGTTTGCGCCACCACTGTAAGGCCTTCATCTTTCTTGCTCAATTTTGTGCCTAGGGGTATAGGAGTTTCTGTTGCATTGCAGTTTTCCATGAAATGTTTTTTGATGATGTCTTATGCATACTTTTGTCGACAGAAAAAAATGCCTTTGGTTGATTGGTCAACCTCAATCCCCAAAAAATATTTCATTATGCCAAGATTTGTCATCTCAAACTCAGATTGCATGGCATGTTTAAAAATCGTTAACTCAATATTTCCAGTATATATCATGTCATCAACATCTAAACATACAATGAAAATTTTACCTCGCTCATCAGTTTTGGTGTATAGAGTTGGCTCACTTTGGCTTCTGGTGAAACCACTCTTGATCAGGTATGTGCCAGTTCTGTTGTACCAAGCTCTTGGAGCCTGCATTGAGCCATAGAAGGCTTTCTTCAACCGATACACTTTGGCTGACTTCACTTTGACTTCAAATCCAGGTGGTTGATCCACATAGACCTCTTCTTCTAATATATCATTCAAGAAAGATGACTTAGCATCCATCTGGTATACTTTCCATTTATGTTGAGCTGCTATGGCTAAGTGAGTCCTTATAGTGTCCAATCTTTCTATTGGAAGAAAATTTTCACCATAATCAATGCCTAGTTGTTGTGAGAATCCTTTGGCAACTAGTAATTCCTTGTGTTTTTCAATATGCCCCTTTTCATTGAGTTTAGTTTTGTAAACCCACTTACTTTTCTTGTGTCTGGGAAGATCAAGAAGATCCAATGTCTTGTTCTTCTCAATGGATTCAATCTCTTGGTTCGTGGACTGAACACAATGTGGCTCTTTAGCTAACTCTTTAAAAGATGTAGGTTCACATGAAATTAATGGAAAAAGATTGTTCTAATCAATATCATCCCACTGCTGATGGATTTCTCTCAAGCTTCGAGTTCTCTGGTTTTGAAGTTCAGAGGATGAATTTCTGCTTGAAGTAGAGTTGTCCTGAGGATTTTCAGGTTGTTCTTGTACCTACAATCTTGGAAGAGCAGGCTGATATATTTGTTGTCGTGAATTTTCCGTGTTTTCAAGAAGTGGCAACAATGGATTTTGACCTTCCATAGGCCGATTTTCAAACTCACTCTAGAACTAATTTTCAAGAAATTTGACATCTTTGCTGAGAATTATTTTCTTTGAAATCAAATTGTAGAGTCTGTAGGCTTTGGATGTCTCACTGTAGCCAAAAAAAATGCATTTCTCACTTCTATCATCAAGTTTGTTCCTCAATTCAGAAGGTAGGTGAGTGAATCCTATGCATCCAAATGTCCTGAGATGAGCAACATTTTGCTTTTTCCCACTCCATGCTTCTTGAGGGACCTTCATCTTGAGACTAGTGGTTGGAGATCTATTCAGGAGATAAACCGAGCATGCTACTGCTTCAACCCAAAATAGATTTTACAGACATTTCTCTTTGAGAAGGCTTCTTTCCATGTTCATTATTGTCTGATTTTTCCTTTCAGCCACTCCATTTTGTTGTGGAGTATACCTGGTTGTAGTTTGCATGATGATGCCTTATGATTTGCATAAATTTGCAAATTCTTTGGAGCTGTATTCTCCTCCTCCATATGATCTGATAACTTTTACATATTTCCCACTTTGTTTTTTATCTTCATCTTTTAATTCTTTGAACTTTGCAAAGGTTTCAGACTTGTTTCTCAGAAAATAATCCAAATTTTCTTGCTAAAGTCATCAATAAACATTAGAAAATAAACGCTAGAACCATTTGAATTTGTTTGCATTGGTCCACATAGGTCAGTGTGAACCAAATCTAAGTGTTGTTTAGATTGTGTGGACGACTATGGAAAACTAGTTCTCTTATGTTTTCCAAGAATGCAAGACTCACATGGGGGATTGTGCTCCTTGAAGACATGTAGACCTTTGACCATGGAGTGGTTCTGTAGAAGGATTAGACTCTAAAAGGGTAGATGTGAAAATATTGCATGCCAAACCATAGTTTCATTGGGGGTGCATTCACTTTGTGCATATGATTGGATCAAATTTGCAGTTCTAAGGGTCAAGGGAAACATTATATTCCTAGTCATGTGGATTTCAGATATCAATTTTTTGTTGGGGTTTTTATCATATATCCTACATGATTCTCCTTCAAAACGTACCTTATATCCATGTTCAATTAGTTTTCCTACACTTAACATATTATGTTTTAGATTTGGAACATGATAGACATTGTTTATGTCTTTCTTTACATTTTGTTTAGTAAGAATAGGTAGATTTCCTTTTCTTTGAACTTTGACTAAGGAATCATTTCCAAGTGTAATATTAGATGAAATTGAAGAATCAATGCATGAAAGTAAATCTTTGTTACTTGTCATGTAATTGTTGCATCCACTATCCAAAAACCAGAGATCTTTGTGTTGTTCTTTAGTCTTGTGGCATGAGAGAAATATGCCATCTGAGGTTTCTCCTTCATGATTTGAGAGATGTGTTAGGCTTGAGAGTTGATCTTTTTGCTTCTTCCATCATTCAGATCCATAGTTCCTATACTTTTTGCAGTAATAACATTCTATATTTGATTTTTCATTTAATCTTCTCCCTATGCCTCTTTGAGGCTGGAAATTTTGATTATGGTTCTCTTGTTTGTGACCTTGGAAATTACGATTCTGGTTCTGTTGTCAATGGCCTTGGAAATTCTGATTTTGGTTTTGTTGTCTGTGACCTTCACTTGAGTGATGGTTACTTGGACTTCTCCCTCTTCCTTGGTGACCTCTTACTCCACCTCTACCTCTCCCTCTGTTGAAGGAGAATTCAGTCTTGAAGGCATTGGCTATTGACTCATCTTCTAGATGTAGTCTAGTACCATGTGTCAATAGAGAGCCCATTAATTCATCTATTGAAAAATTTAACAGATCCTTGGATTCAGGGATGGTTGTAACAACCATTTAAAATTTCTTTGGTAGGCTTATGAGGAATTTATCAACAATTCTTTGATCAGGGATGGCTTCACGAGTCAATCTGATCTGGTTTACAAATCCTATGACTTTGGTCATAAACTGATCAACATTTTCAGATTTTGTCATTTCTAAAGTCTCAAAGTGTGTCCTCAAGGTCTGTAGCTTGACATTTTTGACCCTATCATTTCCTTGGTAAGATGATTTAAGGATGTCCTACGCCTGTTTTGAAGTAACAACGCGTGTGAGTTTTTAGAAAATCGAGTCATCCACTGAAATTTGAATCCAGAATTTTTCTTTATTCTCTATGTTCCTCTGTGTTGCCTAAGCAGTTCTCTGTTGATTGGTCATGGCAATAAGGTCTGGTGGATTTGGTTCCATGTATCCAAGATCCACTGGATCCCAACACTCTTCTTCTTGTAAAAAGGATCTCATTCTAAGAGACCAAAACTCATAGTTCTTTCGAAGAATAATCGGTCCTTGTGTTGGTCCTAAATTTCTAGAGGTGGCCATATTGAAACAAAAAAAATAAAATTGTCGGAGATTTGCATGCTTACCTATTTTCTGCACGTAAAACTAGGTCTACGAAATCCATTGTGTGACTTTAGGCCAAAAATCATGAGGTAGACCACTTCTTTATCTGGCTGGAATTGATTATCCAAGCGCGAGAGCTACAAAGTCAGAGCTTTGAGCTATGTTCCTTAACAACTGTAGCCCCTCTAATGGTAGAATTGGGATTTTTGAGTTTACTTGAGAGCCAAAAAAAAATTCAAAGTTTAGCTTCTCATGTGATCGGGGGCTGGAAACTAGGTGCTCCAGGTCTCAATTTCTTCGAATATTTGAATGGACGAATAATGATCCTATTTCAAAGATTGACAGTCCTCATTTATTTGAGATCAACGGTCCTCAATTACTTCGGGACCTTGGGCCTTCCAATGTTACTGCTACAAAGATCAATGGTTCTTGTTGATTTGAGATCAATGGTTCTTGTTGATTTGAGATCAACGGTCCACAATTACTTCAAGATTTTGGACTTCAGGCTTTTTCAATGTAGGGGTCTTACAATCCTTCGAAGTATCATATCTCTGAAGTGAGAGATCTTCCTCCACATTTCCTCTTGATTTCAATGGTCGAGATGTACTTCGGGAGATCGAGCTTCGAGAGTTTTCCTCCGCTTGCTCACGCAATCCTTTGAAGTGTTGTATTTCCAAAGTGAGATATCTACCTCCACTTGTCCTCTTGATTTGGATGACCGAGATGTACTTTGACAGTTCGATCTTAAGGATTTTTCGTTCGCTTTCTCGCACAATCCTATGAAGTGTTGACCTTCTGGAGTGACAGATCTATCAATGCTTGTCCTCAACCCTCATTGGCTTAGATTTACTTCGAGACTTCAGGTACATCTCACTCCGTAAAAGCTTCTAGTGTGCTAAGTCTCTGAACTGAGGGATCTGGCACCATGTGTCCTTGTTGATGGATGGTCCAAATGAACTCTGGGCTTTGGGCCTTTGAGAGTTCTGGCTTCTCGCATCTGTCTTTCTTCTGAAGTGATTATCGTCACAGTGCAGAAACTCCTTCCACGTGTCCACTTCGATCAACAATCTAGATCTACTTCGACTCTTCGTAGCTTCGAGAGTCCTTTTCTCCCTAAATTCTGCTTGCTTCCTCCCAGAGTACAAGATCACCTAACACGTGTCACTTTCTTGAAGATCAACGGTCGTGAGTGATTGTGGAGACTTAACTCGCTCACTCTTTAATTTCCTTTCTGATCTCCGCAAGGCGAAGATGCTCATCTGTAAGGGGATGGATATCCATCGTTGATTTGTTGATCTAGCAAGATCAACGATCCTGAGTGATTGCGAGCTAACAACTTGCTCGCGCTTTAATTTCCTTCCCAATCCCCGCAATGCGAAGATGCTCGTTCGTAGCGGGATCGATATCCGTCGTTGATCTGTTGATCTAGCAAGATCAATGATCTTGAGTAATTGTGGGCTCACAACTTTCTCACCCTTTAATTTCCTTCCCGATCCCGCAATGCGAAGATGCTCGTTCGTAGCGGGATCGGTATACGTTGTTTCTCTATTGATTTAGCAAGATCAACGATCCTGAGGGATTGTGAGCTCACAACTTGCATACATTTTAATTTTCATCCTAATCCCTGCAATGCCTCCCCACCGTTGATGTCTCTCCAATGAGATCTCACGGTTGTGACTTAATATTTGCTTGCTCTGACGGAGGATTCTTGCTCTCGCTCAGATCTTACAGATGAAAAAAAAAAAATTCCTTACCTGCGGGCTCGTCGTTTATGAGCTTAATTTAAGGCTTAGATTTGTTCCCGTGTCCAATCTTACGGCTGAAGTAGCTTCTCCTTTGCTGCTTCTGAAAACTTTCTCCTTAAGAAAGAATTTAGCAAATCTTTCACGAATTGTTTAATGCTCACAAATATTTAGTTGTTTCATCCTTCTGTAGCTCTTCTTCCTCACACTTGTTGTATCCAACAATATTTTGACCGCACTTCGGACTACAAACTTCTCTCCAAGATCTGTGAAGAATCTTGCGTCTCGTGCTCTCATCTGCGAGACAATGTAAGCTCTACGCTCTTCTTCTTATTATTAGGATGCTCTCTAGGCACTATGAAGAGGGTTACATCCTAAGCTCTGATACCATGACAAAATGAGAAGAAAAGAAGA
Source organism: Picea mariana (assembly GCA_032191745.1). Classification (NCBI taxonomy): domain Eukaryota; kingdom Viridiplantae; phylum Streptophyta; class Pinopsida; order Pinales; family Pinaceae; genus Picea; species Picea mariana. Next base: position 86,979 of record JASDQU010373021.1, read on the forward strand.
TAATATGAGAAAGACAAAATTAGAAACAAAAATGAGAAGAACCCAATTCATTAAAAGAAAATAGATGAACTAAATAAGCTTTAGCAAATCAAAAAAATCAAAAAACAATCATACAAATGGCCATGACATCTAGCAATGTCAGTCACATACTATTGAGGTTACAGATATAATTAACAAGATTCATCCATATAAATTTATACCCTTGTAAGGCATGCAATACGTGTAGAGTACATAGTCTTCAATTTAGAGGTATATCAATTGATTACTTCACAGAATAGCTCCTATTACCTCCACGTAGCAGTTTTTTAAGGCTATCATCCATCATCAACGAAAGAAGACAAATTATTTCTACACAGAATTCACATAATACAAGGCTCCGAAAAAGTCTTAGCATACATAGAAAAAATTATAAGCAGTCGACAAGATTTGAGCCATATAACAGAGTCACAAGATTTCAAAACATCTATCAATTTCAGAAGAATTTAGACATGACAAGTAACCCATTCTGCTATTTACCAATGAATATAATCATGTTCACTTCTACGTCTAAGCGCATTGCACCGGAAGGTAAATGCCTAAATATAATTCCGCTCAAACAACAAAAGCTCATAAAAACAAATTTACTGATTTGATGGTACGAAACTCCACAAATAAATAGAGTCTCACTAAATTTAATACGATATTGGACAATGCAGTTATCTATATTTCCTGTATAGTAGGGAGTCTAAATGTTTTATCTTATCTTTTGCCTTTTTTCACTGGAGGTGATACAGGATGAGTCTAAATGTTTTATCTTATTTTTTTCTTTTTTCACAGAAGGTGATACAGTTATTCCTGAAATCATATTTTTCTATTCCTGAAATCATATTTTTCTATTATTTAAATTATATTTTTAATGTATAAATAAATTTAGTAGCTGAAAAATTCCTGGGGCATTTAAATTGTACATCCTTAATAACTTTAAAATGTAATTCCAACCATTTCTGACGATATTCTAAAACATTAATATGTAATTCCAACCATTTCTGAGGAGATTCTAAAACGAAATTAATCCAAAATATATATATATATATATATATATATATATATAAAATGATTTAGATTATTTCCTTATTGTATATCATGCTTCCCACTAAAATGGCATAGCCAAATTATAACTGCCACATCATAGTTTTATCACTTCCATGATCCTACGATATAGCTGATCTCCACTGCAAGATCCTACATGTAGAATTTGTATGGCATGGCGCAATAGTCAACTCCCAACACCCACATAGCGGTGTCAACAGATTGTAAATTTACAATTTGTCTAACATGGTTCAGTAGTCAACTCCCAACACCCACATGGCGGTGCCGACAGATTTCACTAAAAAACTTTGTGAACGGCCTGCAAAACGACATAAACGCTCTAAACACCATGACGACCAGTGTAACACAACTTTGATTACATTTGTATGGCACATACTCCTATATTCTTAACACGATGATGTCAAAGTTGATGTTATTTACAGAGCGATTAGGAAATGGAGGGCTTTTGATAGTCATATTCTATTTCATATGGAGAACAACGCTTGCCCAAGCATTCTTTCATGTTAAATATAAAAAAATCAAACATTAAGATATGTGATTACATTGATTGATAGATTGATACATAGGATTAAGTTAATATAATAGAAAGAAACAGTGTTACAAGCATTTCTTTACTCAGAATACTTTCATGGGGAAGCATGTCCTAATAACGTGGGAGCGGAGCTTTCATATCATATGAAGGAAATAAACCTTTTATGGAAATAAAAAGTATAAGAATACAACAATAAGATTTTATTTTCTAAATAGAAAAAGCAAGTTAACAATAATTTTATTATTTTCCTTGGTCAAATCCAATCAAGCTCCTATCCCTTACTAACTAAGCTTTAACCCCTCAACTCTTACCCATTACAATGGAGTGTCACCACTCTTTTATAGGCTTTCATTACATGTAATCCATGGACTCAATGTAATAGTCACCAATACCATCTTCCCTAAACTACCATTGTTGACTTACCAACTTTGACTTTCATCCATTGTAGACCTACTAACTTTGACTCTTTCATGCAGTCAACTTTATCCTAACATTCTTTGCAGAGTTCCCACTAAAAAAATTATCACAAATATATCACAGGCCCAAAACAAGTCAATCCTTTAGCAACTAAGCCCACCCAAGCGAGACAATCTCCTGACACCAACTAAACCTTCACCCCTCACATTCTGACACATTACAATGGAGTGTCACCAACCTTTTAAAAAAATTCATAACATGCAATCCGTGGGTTCTAAAACCACTAGCCACCAATATTTTTGACCTAACAACTTTGACCATTTCACCCAGTGAAATTTAACCTAACAAAAACTCTCTTCTCACAATACTCTCAAAGTTCAATGACCAAGTCATTTGCAAATTATTGTTAGTTCTGATTGTTGACTATATTTCTTTTTTGAATCCATCTTCTCAACCTTTCACTTATCAATCTTCCCCTCTTCTTTTGTAATTTGCCTTCATAGAGTCATTTTTAAATAACTCTATGAACTGCTTCCCTTCTCCTTGGATAATTTTTTAAGAGGATTATTTTTTCCATTCAATTTTCACAACATAAACATATGTGCATTAGAAGATGTTATTGATCACATTTATTTTGATATATTAAATGTTTTAGCAATGGAATATGTAAACATAGTGGTATTGTGTTCTCCTTTTTATATTCATATAAATTTATATTCATATAAATTAGAAAAGAAAATCCCTTACTTTAACACGACAATTTGGAAAACGCCCAAATACTCGAGCCAAACCTCTTCTTGAAACTAATATGTACGGGATTTCAAACCTATTGGAATATTGTAATTACTCTTTGGAATATTGTAACTACTTCTACCTTCTTCTAATTGTAGAAAGATTTGGAAAAGTTCTAGTTAGATCTAGATAGAAATCTCTAGAAGAATTGAATTGTCTAAATTGTTTATTATTAGTAAATATTGCTCTAATAGATCTTCTCTAAATTTTTCTTGAGAAATTTTTATAGAAGAAATTGTTTATATGTATATATATCACTTACAAAGCAATGCAAGTAATGAAATTTGGTATCAAATTTTATGAGTTGTACCTTATTCATGTAATTCTGAGTGTGTTCTTGAGTTTTTTTACTATAGTTGTAGTTAGTTTTCTACTCCCTCCACCAAAACCATGTTTTTGTTTAATAGATCCTAGAAACCCAAGATTGAACCATCATCTCATGTCTAACTATCGAAGATCAAGCCAAGTTATTATTGTTGGAAACATGTCAATGAATTTCCTCATGCGGTCAAATGCACATGCATGCAGCTATGTTAATGTGCGTGCATGCAATCTATTTATGAGTTGCGCGTGTAACTATGTGATCTATTCATCATTAGTTTGTATATCTAAGTTATAAATGTTATATATGTGAGCATACTCATAGAGGTAGAGTACAATGTGAGTGCAAGCGTGTGGAAGGAGCAGAGAGCAGAGTGTATGAGGAGAGGATGATTGTATGCCTATGAAGGATATTGTAATTCTCCTTTGAATAATAAGAATACCGATAATCATTGCTCGTGGTTTTTTTTCCTGTCTTGGGTTTCCACATAAATCATTGTGTCAAGTGTATGATTGATGTGCTTGGTTTGATGTGTGTTATATCTTTCTTATTTTATGCTTTGTTATATGCTATTTTTTTCTTTCGCTGCCTAACAAGTGGTATCAGAGCTTAGAGTTCAAGGAGAAGAGAGAGAAGGAGAAGAAAATCTGGTCGTTGGATCGAAGAGAAGGTTAACCGAGCTGAAGTCTAGCTTTATTACATCATCGTAGGTTGTCCCTATGGAAAATTTCAACGATCACAGTTTGAGTGAATGATTAATTACACATAATATGCTCTACATGGTTGAGTGAAGTCTCCATAGTAGTGATCTAAAGAGATCTAGATGCTCACTAATAGAAACCGATGTAATATGTCACATAGTCCTAGTTATTTAATACATTCAATCATCAGTTAACTAAGTCACACATGTGGAAGTGAGAGAAACACTTGAAACTATTGGTGATAAAACTGATTTTTCCATGCATGAGTGGCTTCAACATTTCTCCAACAAGGGCAATGGTGTCAAGTTAGATTTTCTCTAGATATGTGTGGTGTTCACTTCAGACTAAAATGATCTCCAAATTTCATTACCTTGTATCTTTGTTGATTGTTTCGATGTAATTTCTTATATCTTATTTACTAATAAATTCACACTCTCACAATGGGTTGTAATGGAATTTGATTACAGGCATAAGGGTGACCAACTTATTGACACTTGTTGCAATTATTTGCATATTCAATGGAATCTTAACATAGTGTCGATTGACACAGTATAACATAGAGAAACTATGACCTAGTAGTTCTTGCTCCACCATAATTCCCTAGACTCTCTTTGTCATGCACCTAGCAAAGGATGACTTCTACTTTATGATCTAGAATGCATTATTTTAAAACACTCTCTATGGAAATATTATATGAGTTTCGCATGGTGAAATTGTATTTAACATAGTAGATAACCAATCATATTCATTGTTTATGTTAATACATATTTGATACAAAACCCAACTTGAGGAACTTTGTGATTTATGTGAAATAACCTTGAAATGCTTCCATCCAAAATATATTCAGATGTGGAAATTCATCCAAGGTATCCATAGTTTTCACATCTCTACGCATTGGCCTATGGGGAGAGTTTCCACATCTCTACCCATAGCCGTGTGGGTAGAGTTGTAGCATCTAATACTCTCCCCACGGGCATGTTGGAAGAGATACCACATCTCTGCCCACAGGCTTGTGGGAAGAGTTGTCACATCTCTACCCATAGGCATGTGGGTAACATTGTAGCATATACAAATTTTCCCACCGGCCTATAGACAAAGTTTCCACATCTATCCCCACAGGCCTATGGGCAGAGTTGCCATGTGGGTAGAGTTTTAGCATGGAAACTCTTCCCACGAGGATATGGTAAGAGTTGATACATCTCTTCCCACAGGCATGTGGGTGGAGTTTCCATGTAGAGAACTTAGATAACTAAATTTGGATCTATATAGAAGAATGGGTGTGCATTTCCATTAGGTCACTCTCTACTATTTTGGCCTCTCAATTTACAAGTTAGACTTTGCCTCTTTTTCACAAAAACCCCTTATATGTTTGGAAATGAAAATCTAAATATGTATACAGGTGTAAAATTATCTAAGACACCCTCCTAAACTTGAATCACTCAAATTGCATGCATGTAAATACCTAGTCGTGCATTTTAGTGGATCCTGACGTGCATTTATGCACAAATGAAAAAATTATAGTTTAAAATCAAAGCAAGTATTTTTCTCAATTAGGTATTCCATTTTAGTCTTTCTAGAGTCTCGTACATGTTGATATGTTTGTTTATTTATTTAATTATTATTTATTCATATAACCCTGTATTCTATGATGATTTCTACAGGTCTTCGCAATGGAAATGAAACTAACAACTAACCTATGTGTTATCTAGTTTTATAATCTCCTGCCTCATTGAGCTCATGGAGACAGGTATTTAGTATGCAGTTTGTCATTTTATTTAGTGTCTCTACACAATTTCCAAAGATTCATGTATATTTCAACCCTATTATCCCTGATTTCTAGGGATAACTAGGAGATCATGTCTCGAGGCCCACAGGTCCTAGACATGGAGTACTTCATCAGACTTTTCCTGTCAGCAGCAACAACATCGATCACCTTCGGCTTGGACTTGTATCGGAGAAGACTCTTGCTCCATGAGGTAATTGGTCCAGGTATCATGGTATGTGTCATATTTGGTCATTATAACCTTCAGATATATGCATCAAATTCCTTTTATTTCTGATGACTGTTTGGATCTTACATTAACCCACTTGACCATGGTTGGGGGAATTGAGAGGGTACCCTAGCAAGCTTGTACCCATAGGTTTTGGTTAGCCACCAGGGGGAATTTTGAAGGGCCATCATCCGCTCCCATCATATCATCACTCTTACATCTTATCTCCCACTCATCTATCCCATTCCCCTAGTCCAGACGTTAGGATGACTTGGTTGTGGGGTTACACCTTATCTCGTGGGAAGAAGGGGCTAAAGGCCCAGGAGGTAAAAGACAAAAGCCATAAAAATAAAACCTAGAGATGCCTCCCCAGGGATCTCAGAGAAGGTAATAAAAAGCCTTTCAACAGGAAACAAGAGGGACCCGAAGAAAAATGACAAAACAAGACCTAGCCAAGAGGATGGGGGGTCTCATCATGAGCCAACCCATTATGTTCATGGGTACCTAGCAATATGACATTGCCATTATTTGGTTGCCAAGCCAGGGCAGTGACCTTTGGTTGCATGGATAAGGAAAGGGGGTCTCATCACGAGCCATCTTTATCATCTCTATGAAAGTACTTGTGGGTAACACTGTCAGCTCTAGTCACAACGCCAAGGCAATGTCCTCTAGTTAGACCTTGAAATAAAAAGAAAGAAAAAGTAATAAAGAAAATAAAGAATAAAGGCAATAGAGGGCTTGGAAAGAATTGCATCCATGATAGGTACAACTCACCTTCTACAAAGGCACTCATGGATAATATCACCCCTGTCTTTCACTCTACCTGTATGTCTAGACATCCTTTGACCACACCACCTCATGTTACATGGCTTGGACGATATCCTCTGGAAACTTTCCTTTTCTTATGGATGCTGGCCGAATAGGGAATTTTGTATTTTTCTTCAGCTTTGTATAGTAGGTCATTGTAATGTCTTTGAGCTATTTGATGATATGTTAGGGGTTTTATGCATGCATTTGATAAAATTAATGATGAAATATGATTGAACTATGATCCCTATGACTAATGATCCCATGGAGGGTGAAGTTTTTGACGTGAAGGATCATGCCTGACGGACAGGTACCAATTGGACCAGTACACATGGGGAGATGATTAGTTTGGACCTCCATGGGGCTGAAGAGCCCATCAGATGGTTGTTGGGAGCCCATCAGGGGCAGAGACATGACAATGATTGGTTGAGCCTTTGCAAAAGATAAGAAGGAGGACATTTTCATCCAGGATGCCTTGGCTGAGCCCAACCCAAGGGGGTTGACCCACCACAGGTGGAACATGCCCCTTTTGATGCCCCAGGATGTCATCTAGGAGCCATGACGTCACCTCTAGTGTATGGCATTCTGACAGAGTAGTTTGGCACATGTGGTAGAGTTTGGAGGCCCAAAGAGGGCCAACGTTTGTCCTCTTGTGTTGCATTTTTCCCTCAAAAGGGCCAATGTCTCCCTCAGAGGGGCTTGACGTCCTGTTTATTGCTCATTTAGGGTTTCATTTAACAATTTAATGTAAAACAATATGATTTTTTATTTGTAGCCTTGTCAGCTATTTTTAATGAACTAAAATTAATTAAAAGGTCAAGATACACTATATATTGAGGATGTTTTCCCCTCATTTGGACATGACACAATCACTCACACTTGTGAGGTCTGATATTTGCGCCCTTATTGGGTATTTGGTCTTTAAAACTTAGGCGTACTTGTTGATGGGATGATTTTCTTGGCATATTATGGCATTTCTCTTGAGGAAGGTTTACAACTAGGGTTTGCACATGCTTTTCTTCATGATATGTAAGTAATTTTCCTGCAAAAATTCTTGATTGAATGGTTGTAGGTTAGTAATTCTTGCATTTACTTATAATATTGCTGATTTTAAAACCCTAGGTGACAAGCACACAAGTAGGTCCTTGTCATATGTCCCCTTAGAGATAAATATTCAGCCATTGAAGGAGGAAGATAGAGCCTAGCCTTTGCTACACTCATCTAACTTCTTCCCTTAAGCTAGTTTTGATTTTAAAGGTTAAAAGGAGGGTGACGTCCTAGGCCTAGGTTATCTACACCTAGGGTCGTCCATATTTTAGGGTTTAGTGATAGAGCCTTGTCTTTACAACACTCTCCCCCATTAAATCCTCTTGTTTTAACCCTCTTCCTATGCTAGCCATTTGCCAAGTTTGACCTAAAGAAGGAGGAAAGAGCATGAGGCATTTCTTGAGCAACATCAGAGTGCGCCTTTTTCCCCTAGGGCTTTGATTCTAGGGCCCTGCCATTTCAACACTCTATAACCCTTCCCTCTCGTCTTTAGCCTGTTACCCCTTCAATCTTGTGTCCTCTCCTTTATTGACTCCATATACCCTTAGGCACTGATATTAGGCACACAACATTGAGGTCATAGTGTCCAAAACAAACTCTTAAAAATTTGAATTTTGAAACCCTAACTAACAAACTAACTTAGATAAGGCTGACGTCACCCTTGAATAATCCATCTTGATGCATCCATTTTTAATGATATGCAATTGAATGATGATTTAAAGCATTTATTGAGTAAAGTGTTGGTTGGATACATTGTTAGCCTCATCATCTTGATTGTTATTGATGAATTGATGCTTTTTCAATAGCTAATTGATAAAATGTTGACTTCATTGGTATCTATTGTTTTACATTGGTTATAAATTAATAGCAGATAATCATTGAAGTACTAACCCATTGAGTTATAGCCTGCGTATATACTGTATTATTGTTGTCCTGTTCCGGGCAGGTGTTTTCATTTGGGCATACACTTCTTTATTGGCTAATTAGTCGGACTGTCTGACCTTGGTGGTAACCTGTGAAGGGGAAACTCTAATCTTGAATTTATACCTTTGCCTCTTCAAAACCCCAGGTTACCGGGGATGTCTCCCCTAGGTTAACCTCCCTAAATAAAAAGAACCTCCCCATTGAGGTGACATTGGGTGGGGAAGGTTCTTGTTACGCCAGTTTGGTCTCAATTCTCTATCCATTTGACCAAGATACAAACTATGCGATAACATTTTGGCGCTGCTGCCAGGAAATCAATGAGTCAGTCTTCCTCAACGACAAATCTTTTGGTAAGACTTGCCTCAACAACCTTTCTCTTACAAGCTTACCTGGCGACTCCACTAGGCTTTTATTCCCCTTTTCTTTGCTATTTTCAAGAAAACTATCTGGTGACTCCACTAATATTTCTTAGGGTGCCACGTTACTTTCTGTGATATTTTCAAGTTATGGGATCATGGCACATTGGGAACAAATGTGTCCGAGTATTGATTTTAGAAGTTTTCAAGGATACCCAAGTTACTTTGATACAAAATGGCTAAACAACTCTCCAATGTTTTTGGGCCTCCCAGCTCCTCACATAGTAAGTTTTTTGGAGTATTTGAGCAAGATAAAGTTGGGAGGAGAGGATGCTCTTATAAAATTGTTTTTGCTCACCCTGCCATCCTACTTACAAAATCATTTTAAGAGTTGTTGCAAGGACAGGGGTTTATCGTCTTTCATACACCTCATCAGTAGGTTTATAGACCTTACTAAGCTAGATTTCCAAATGTATGAAGATGTCCTTCAAAACCTCATGGTAACCTTAGACCACAAGGGATTCACCACTGAGATTGTGGAAGATATCAAGAGAACATATCATGATCAATACCAAGAATACTCTGATATAAGAGATGAGGTTTATGAAGACCATTGTCAACCCCTTGAAGAGGAGCAAGACCTCTCCCATAATCCAATAGAATGCAGCAAAGATATGACTAGAGACATGAATTATGAGGATGAAGCACTAGTAACCGCTCCTCAGTTTGATGAAGTTGTCGAAGATCCTGTCCCTCCTGCACAAGATGATGAGAATGAGGTAAGTCATTTTCCTTTCCAGTCTTTTGATGATACCTTGTTCTATGACTCAGGGAGTGAAGAAGAAATGGAACCCTTGGACAAGCTAGATCCTCTATGTCTCAAGATTGAAGATGTAGAGGCATATGTTCCACTTGATGAAGCTATCCAAATACTTGAAACTCTTGCACAGGAAGGATTAAGCGAGGTAAATTATTCCCCCTTCCAAGTTTTTAGTGGTTCTTTACCTTATGACGCAGATAGTACAGAAGTATTGGATGTTTTGACTCCTCCATGTTATGATACTGATACTCACATAGCTTATTTTGACGAGTTCATACATGTTGGGAGACATTGGTGGGATGCATTTAGTTACGATGTGGATCCCATCTATGATATAAAGAGTCATATCCAAGTGTTGCCTTTACAATTATCACAACTAGCTCTTGACCAGTGGCAACAGGGTGATGAGATTTTTGTTGGCTCTCCACAAACACCCAAGGTTGACCAAGTACAGTATTTGCCTGATGATTTTTGGTATTACCTTGAGGCCTTGGATGAGTACTCCTCCGAGCACTTAGATTTACCCTATGAAGATGACTGTCAACTGCCACTATGCTTTGATTTTGATAGGAGTAAAAACATTGTTTGCCTCAAGAAGGATTCTCATGACCTTTCTCTCCAGCTACCTGTTATTACTTTGTCATGATTTTCCATTAAAGTTGTAGTTGGGAAGTATACTTTTAACATCAAGTTTCCTCTTAGGAAAACCCTAGAATCCAAGGGGTGGTTGGGTACTGCAAGTTTGAGTCAGTTATCCCAGTTTCCCTTGATAGCTTTCCAGTCATCTGTTAGACCTCTGTTGATCCCTTCCTTGACTTCAGAGCATGAGGATGTCCTAGGTAGCCAGTTTGCAGGCCCTTTGAGTCAGTTTTCTGAACCTTGCATTTTCATGACCCTTTCTTGAAGTGGATTGAATACTTAATTCATAAATGGACTTGGCATGATTTTATCCCTCCCACCTGCCTCCATGAGTTAGACTTTGAGATTTCTGATGATATGATATATATTCTAACCCATAACATTTTTGTGCTTGATTTATCATTGTTTTGGTTTATGATAAAGCACAAAGGCGGGTATCGAGGAACGATGTTGAATTGGCTCCACTAGTTGCTTGACTACACCAACACCCAGCCAATAGGTAAGTACCGATAACTATTTCACTCTATATTTAAACTTATGATTGCTTTATATACATATATATATTGCGGGGTGGAAATACCACCCGACCTTGTTACTAATTCTATTTTCGAGTATGAGAAGGTCTGCAGGTTACACCAGAGATGTTGAGGTTCTCATGCGCTCTACGGTGAGCACATGTCCTCGAGTTGGAGCCAGATGTTATCCCCGATTTCTAGCGATAACTAGGAGATCATGTCTCGAGGCCCACAGGTCCTAGACATGGAGTACCGAGCAGGATTGACCTGAGCATGGCCCTGGAGGGCTCATCTTTCTTCTTCTTCATCAGACTTGTCCTGTCAGCAGCAACAACATCCATCACCTTTGGCTTGGACTTGTATCGGAGAAGACTCTTGCTCCATGACGAAATTGGTCCAGGTATCATGGTATGTGTCATATTTGGTCATTATAACCTTCAGATATATGCATCAAATTCCTTTTATTTCTGACGATTGCTTGGATCTTACATTAACCCACTTGACCATGGTTGGGGGAATTGACAAGGTACCCTAGCAAGCTTGTACCCATAGGTTTTGGTTAGCCACTAGGAGGGATTTTGAAGGGCCATCATCCGCTCCCATCATATCATGACTCTTACATCTTATCTCCCACTCATCTATCCCATTCCCCTAGTCCGCACATTAGGATGACCTGTTTGTGGGGTTACACCTTATCTCATGGGAAGAAGGGGCTAAAGGCCCAGGAGGTAAAAGCAGCTGGTAAAAGACAAAATCCATAAAAATAAAACCTAGGGATGCCTCACCCAGGGATCCCCGAGAAGGCAATAAAAAGCCTCTCAACAGGAAACAAGAGGGACCCAAAGAAAAATGACAAAACAAGACCTAGCCAAGAGGATGGGGGGTCTCATCACGAGCCAGCCCATTATGTTCATGGGTACCTAGTAGTATGACATTTCCATTATCTTGTTACCATGCCAGGGTAGTGACCTTTGCTTGCATGGCCAAGGAAAGGGGGTCTCATCACGAGCCATCTTTATCATCTCTGTGGAAGTACTTGTGGGTAACATTGTCAGCTCTGGTCACCACACCAAGGCAATGTCCTATAGTTAGACCTTGAAATAAAAAGAAAGAAAAAGTAATAAAGAAAAGAAAGAATAAAGGCAATAGAGGGCTTGGAAAGAATTGCATCCATGACAGGTACAACTCACCTTCTACAAAGGCACTCACGGATAATATCACCCCTGTCTTTCACTCTACCTGTATGTCTGGACATACTTTTACCACACCACCTCATGTTACATGGCTTGGATGATATCCTCTAGAAACTTTCCTTTTCTTATAGATGCTGGCCCAATAGGGCATTTTGTCTTTTTCTTCGGCTTTGTATAGTAGGTCATTGTAATGTCTTTGATCTATTGGATGATATGTTAGGGGTTTTATGCATTCATTTGATAAAATCAATGATAAAATATGATTGACATTGCTATAATCCCTATGACTAATGAGCCCATGGAGGGCGAAGTTTTTGACGTGCAAGATCATGCTCGATGGACAGGTACCAGTTAGACTGGTACACATGGGGAGATGATTAGTTCGAACCTCCATGGGGCAGAAGAGCCCATCAGATGGTTGTTGGGACCCCATCAGGGGTAGAGATAGGACAGTGATTGGTTGAGCCTTTGCACAAGAGAAGAAGGAGGACGTTTTCATCCAGGATTCCTTTGCTGAGCCCAGCCCAAGGGGGTTGACGCACTACAGGTGGAACATGCCCCTTTTGATGCCCTAGGATGTCATCTAGGAGCCATGACATCACCTCCAGTGTATGGCATTTTGACAAAGTAGTTTGGCACGTGAGGCAGATTTTGGAGGCCCAAGGAGGGCCAACGTTTGTCATCTTGTGTTGCATTTTTCCTTAAAAAGGGCCAACATCTCCCTTAGAGGGGCTTGACGTCCTGTTTATTTCTCATTTAGGGTTTCATTTAACAATTTAATGTAAGACATTATGATTTTTGATTTGTAGCCTTGTCGGCTATTTTTAATGACCTAAAATTAATTGAAAGGTCATGATACAGTATATATTGAGGATGTTTTCCCCTCATTTGGACATGACACAATCACTCACACTTGTGAGGTCTGATTTTTCTGCCCTTATTGGGTATTTGGTCTTTAAAATTGAGGCGCACTTGTTGATGGGAGGCTTTTCTTGGCATATTATGGCATTTCTCTTGAGGAAGGTTTACAACTAGGGTTTGCACATGCTTTTCTTCATGATATGTAAGTATTTTTCCTGCAAAACTTCTTGATTGAATGGTTTTAGGTTAGTAATTCTTGCATTTACTTATAATATTGCTGATTTTAAAACCCTAGGTGACAAGCACACAAGTAGTCCTTGTCATATGTCCCCTTATAGAGAAATATTCAGCCATTGAAGAAGGAAGATAGAGCCTAGCCTTTGCTACACTCATCTAACTTCTTCCCTTAAGCTAGTTTTGATTTTAAAGGTTAAAAGGATTGTGACGTCCTAGGCCTAGGTTATCTACACCTAGCGCCGTCCATCTTTTAGGGTTTAGTGATAGAGCCTTGTCGTTACAACACTCTCCACCATTAAATCCTCTTGTTTTAACCCTCTTCCTATGCTATCCATTTGCTAAGTTTGACCTAAATAAGGAGGAAAGAGCACGAGGCCTTTCTTGAGCAACACCAGAGTGAGCCTTTTTCCCCTAGGGTTTTGATTCTAGGTCCCTGCCATTCCAACACTCTATAACCCTTCCCTCTCATCTTTAGCCTGTTACCCCTTCAATCTTGTGTCCTCTTCTTTATTGACTCCATATACCCTTAGGCACTGATCTTAGGCACACAACCTTGAGGTCTTAGTGTCCAAAACAAACTCTTAAAAATTTGAATTTTGAAACCCTAACTAACAAACTAGCCTAGATAAGGCTGACGTCACCCTTGAATAATCCATATTGATGCAGCCATTTTTAATGATAAGCAATTGAATGATGATTTAAAGCATTTATTGAGTAAAGTGTTGGTTGGATACATTGTTAGCCTCATCATCTTGATAGTTATTGATGAATTGATGATTTTTCCATAGCTAATTGATAAAACGTTGACTTCATTGGTATCTATTAATTTACATTGCTTATAAATTAATAGCAGATAGCCATTGAAGTACTAACCCATTGAGTTATAGCCTGCATATATACTATATTATTGTTGTCCTGTTCTGGGAAGGTGTTTTCATTTGGGCATACACTTCTTTATTGGTTGATTAGCCGGATTGTCTGACCTTGGTGGTAACCTGTGAAGGGGAAACTCTAATATTGACTTTATACCTTTGCGTCTTCAAAACCCCAGGTTACTGGTGACGTCTCCCCTGGGTTAACTTCCCTAAACAGAAAGAACCTCCCCATTGAGGTGACATTGGGTGGGGAAGGTTCCTGTTACGCTAGTTTGGTCTCAATTCTCTAGCCATTTGACCTAGCTACAAACTATGAGATAAAAAACCCTTTACCATATTATGGGCACAAATCACCCTAGTATATAGTATTTACGGTTTACAACAAAGCCACAACCCTGTAACTTGTAACTTGTAAATTACCCAAACCATACATGAGCATGCATTTCTCGATTTACAAGGTAGACTTTGCCTATTTTACACATCAACCATTTTTATGTTTGAAAATGAAAATCTAAATATATTGACGTGTAAAATTATCTAAGACATGCTCAGAAATTTGAATCACTCAAATTGAATGTGTGTAAACACCTGGGCATGCATTTTACTGATTTCTGATGGGCATTTCTACACAAATTTAGGAATCACAGTTTAAAAGAAAAAAAAGTATTTTCTCAATCGGATATTACATTTTAGTCTTTCTAGAGTCTCGTACATGTTGATATGTTTGTTTATTTATTTAATTATTATTTAGTCATATAACCTTGTATTCTCTAATGATTTGTATAGGTCTTTTCTATGGAAATGAAACTGACAACTAGACTATGTGTGATGTGGTTGTACAAGCAAGCATTTTGGACTCATTTTTTCATTTTAGTTTGTGTGTCCCCATAGTTGCCAAACATTCATGTACATTTCAACCCTTTACTAAATTCTAGGCACAAATCACCCTAGTACGCATTCTTTAGGCTTTATAGCAAATCCATAGTCTTGTAACTTGTAACATCTAAATTAAAAACACCATACATGTATTTTTCTTCCTAGGGCATGCATTTTTCAGCATGCCCCGTTTGCTTGAATTTTTATGGATTTTTCCCTTTATGGATTTTTTTACATTTACAAGGCAAATATTAGCCTTTATGCACAACATAGGGTTTTTTGTTTCAAAGTGCACAACTAAAGTATGAACATATGTAAAATGATAAAATCCAAACTCCACCATTTGAACCACTCAATTTGGAGGTCATATGAGTCTTAGGCATGGATTTTATAGTAAGACGGTCTTACCCTATATTTTATAAACATTTTGGAATATTGGTTCAAAGCAGAACACCTTAGTCATTTTAAAATGCACTCTGTGTGTGTGTGTGTGTGTGTATATATATATATATATATATACAAAGAGAGAGAGATAGAGATATTAAATTCACCCCAAAACTTAGATAACTAAATTTGGACCTATATAGAACTACGGGCATGCATTTCCATTAGGTCACTTTCTACTATTTTGGTCTCTCAATTTACAAGGTAGAATTTTCTCCTTTTACACAACAACCACTTTTATGTTTGCAAATGAAAATCTAATTGTGTGGAAATGTTTAAAATTATCTAAGACACCCTTAGAAACTTGCACCGGTCAAATTGCAGGGTTGTTAAGACTTGGGCGTGCAGTTTAGTGAAGTCGAACATGCATTTCTGTACAAGGACATAAATTACAATTTAAAAGAAAAACATGTATTTCCTAAGTGTGACTATGTATTTTTAGTTGTGGAGGATCTAACAAGATTTAATTAGGGTTCTATTCAACAATAGAAACCCTAATCCTTATTGTCTATATCATCATATATAGAGAAGTTTATCATCTACATCTAGATGAACTTTCTCGCTATGTCCAATGCAATATAGATTTTTTTTAATTTTATTATACGAACATCGGACCTATGGTGTATGTTCATTCCTTTATCGATAGGACTTGAATCTCTCATGCATCGCCACTTCGATGAACGTTTTTGACCATGGCATCGTGCATCTGATGAATCCCTTCCGCCATATCGTTTGATCATCGATAGACTACGCGTTGTAGAGAGTTTCCATGCCTCCCTTATAGTCACAATTTCAATGGTCTCTATGTCGGATTTTTGATGGAAGTTACACACACCTATTTCAATAAAAGGATTGTTTTTGTGGTGATGATTTCTTGGAAAATGTCATGTGGCAGACATGTGTGTCGTTGTATCGACATATATATGCTAGTAGAAACTATGATGATTATGTGCGACGAACATCTACTTCATAAAATCTCTCCACATAATCCATTTTGTAGTTTGATACGTTGGATATTCAACATGTTGTTTGTGTCATCGAGAGTGCGAAAAAACGAGTTCATCTAATAGCTGAAAATGGGGTTTTTCAGAAGCCACATGGGAGTCCATTTGATGGGCATTGGAACGAAGTCAGAAAATGAGAAAAATGTAATAGTGGCACAATAGGGCTCCTATAGGGTGAAGAGTCTAGTAGAATTTTCCCTTTCTATATTAACTCTTCAATTTGGTGTTTGATATCCTCCTTATCTTGAAGAGATATTTTGTATATAGATCCATTCAATAGAGAAGAAATTAATGTCAAATCATCAACATGCTTTATGTGGCAGTGTAGAGGCACTATTATAAGTGAGGTGAATATGTCTATGTATTCTTCCAGCATCTAGTCTACATCTATATTCTACGTATAGGGAACACTTATAGACGCCTTGGTGGTCATGATAATTTTCCTTACTCCTTTTGGCCAAACCATGAAAAGGATAATCTCTCAATCCAAGAGAATATATTCATCATTGCTTAGTAGTGTTATGAGAGACTACAATAGTCAGGGATACCTCTCATATCCTATAGAGATAATATTCCTAGGAGATAATGACACTATAGGGACTACACTGGTAGATGCCATGATTATTCAAAATATAGTACAAGATAAAATATGTTTTGGTAGAGATACTTATCCTTGTTCTTCTTTTAGCATAGGTAGGAGAAAAAAGGTCTATTTTTAGTCGGTCTAAAATATTTTTACACTCTATTGTTGCATGTTATCACATGCATCAATATGTTTTTGTATGTGTGCCACCAAAATCAATTCAAAAAGCAACCCCGGGAACTCAATTATTTTAAATCTTGTCATTTATAATAAAATTAGCTAGACGATGCTGACTAATCCTATAATAACATAGGTTTTGATTATATATGTGTTTACCAATATATCATGATGCAAGGTGTATTGCGATAGGGTTAAATAAAAATAATTTATTATTTATACCATTAACCAGCACTCTGAGTGCCTTCAAGCACCAATGCTCTTTGTCCCAACTATTGTCCTTGTTTCCTAATTGTTGGACTTCAGTAAAATTATCTTACATAGTGGATTCATTTCTTTTTCAAATTTTCCAACCTCCCCTGGATTTAGTTTCTATTTTCTACAATAATAATGCATTCATGATAGAGATGATACTAGATAATTTCTTGCTACAAATTAATTTACATTTTAATTGTTTTAATTTTTCATTTGAGATATTGTGCATGCATGTAGCTTAATAAATAACAATAGATCAAGAAATGAATAAGGATCATATAATTGAACATTACAAGTTTGATATTTTAAAATGCTTATCTATAAAAAAATGACATTTTCTTTAACATGAACCTTTATATTTCTTTAATTTGGCAGCATCGACAGTCATTCTCCAACGAGAGGCCATATGGGCCACCCTGAGGCTAGCTAGGGAGTTTTGGATAATCAACGAGCCTTGTGAGGAACGGACAAAAGATAGGGGGAACGTACAACCTCTATTTGTCAAACCAAAAGTTAGGACGAACGAGATGCTATGTGAGTCTAATGCAAAAGTCAGGGGAAACGTTCAACCTCTTTGAGCATAGACATTCTATTGCAAACGTTAGGGGGAACGTACAACCTCTTTGAGCATAGACATTCTATTGCAAACGTTAGGGGGAACGTACAACCTCTTTGAGCATAGAAAGACTAGTGAAAAATTCAGGGAGAGCATACAACCTCTGTGAGCCTAGTCAAACCTTGTGAGCCATGAGAAAAATTCAATTCATCTAGCAAAAGTTACGTTGATTATAAAATTCCTATGAGCTAGAAACAAATGATATTCCTAATATTGAAAATGATATAAATGTATTGATAGTGCGTTGGCACGTGTAACATTATTCAGCATGAAGAGAATTTCTAATTTCCTTGTAAAGAGTCGATTTGTAACCAAAGTCTCAAGTCTAGCTCTATTTTAGAACTAAAGTGTAATGTTGAGTTGTAACTAAACTCTCAAGTCTAGTTCTATTTTAGAACTAAAGTGTAATGTTGGGTTGTAATTGAAGTCTTATGTCTAGTTCTATTTTAGAAGCAAAGTGTAATGTTGAGTTGCAACTAAAGTCTTGAGTCTAGTTCTATTTTATAACTAAAGTGTAATGCTAAGTTGCAACTGAAGTCTTAAGTCTAGTTATATTTTTGTACTAAAGTGTAATGTTGAGTTGTGACTGATGTCTCAAGTCTAGTTCTATTTTCGAACTAAAGCATACCAGTATCAAGCCTAGTTCTATTTTTGAACTAAAGTGTAATGCTGAGTTGTAACCAATCTCAAGTCTAGTTCTAAGTTTGAACTAAAGTATGAAGATGAGTTATTATTAACTCATGTAAACATGTTACTATTTCGAGTCTCTCCTCTTCTCCTCTTCAGCCTATATAAGAAAAGGTCAACCCCTCTCTTCAACACAGTTTCATATGCAGGTTAAGGGTGAAGCAATAGAGGCATATATCAGTGATAAAGAGGCAACATACCAAAGAAGCATATAAGTGTTGTATATCAACAATAGAGGAAGCATATCAAAGGTGTATTTCAGCAAGGTCTTTTAGGTCTTTGTCAGGTCAGATTCATATTGGCAAGTTATTTAAGAGTTGAACATTCATGGTGGATATTTGTAAGTGATCTTACATTAGTAATGAAATAAAGGAATATCGTTTGTTGGGGTTTTTCTCCCTGTACAGGGTTTCCCCAGGGTATATGTGTTGTTGATGTGCATGCTTACTCATCTACATAGTTATTGCTATTCGATTATGATTTGGTATTTTTGAAGTGTATTAAGCTGGAATCAAAGTGTTGAAGAAAATAAAAGAATTAATCTGCATAAGAAATCAAGATCATAATTTAACATGGTATCAGAGCTTATGGTGTGTTAAAACGTGTTGAAGTGCAACAGTAGGGACACACAGCTCCAAGCTAGCTTGATTAAGTTTCCAGTGTGAGGTCCATGGCATCCTCCATTTCAGTTAGGGCCGAGGATAGACTCGAAGAAGTTTCCAAATTCAATGTGTGGAAGCTCCATATAACAAATATCATGCTGGAGCATGATCTTGAGCAATATGTGACCACGGTGCTGGGGGAAACCATGAATAATGCAGGAAGAGCAGCCTTCACGAAGAGTTAAGCAAAGGCCAAGGGAATCATATTTGACTTGGTCAAATACAGTATAATTTTTGCAATGAGTTCGTTAATGACTGCTAAGGAATGTATGGATACCTTGGTGAATCTGTATGAGAAACATGATCCAAGTCAAAAGAGGACACTTAAGCACAATCTTAAGTATTTGAAGATGGAGAAAGTTGAATTAGTGGCAACTTTTTGTTTCAGGATAGCCCAGATCAGACATCCTCTTTTGGTCATAGGGGTGATAGTGGATGATGATGATTTAGTGCAGGACATTTTTGACGATCTTCCTTCTTCATGGGAGACTTTCTTATCCAGTGTAAGTGGGAGAGGGATTCAGCACACATTTGAGAGGTTATGGCATGATTGCCTTCAGGAGGAGAGTCGCACAACTACTAGGAGCGAGCCAACAAAATAAGACCACCCAGATTTAGCATCAAGATTCAAGGGAAAGAAGAAAGGCACTTTCCAGAAAGGCTGTCAGAGGAAGCCAAACACCAAAGGTACATTCAAAGGAAAGAATATTGATACATCTAAGATTAAGTGCTTTAGTTGTAATAAGTTGGGTCATTTTTCTAAAGATTGTTGGTTTAGAAAGAAATATCCAAGGAAAGGGAAACATCATGCCTCAACTGTTGAGGATGATGAATCCAAAAGAAATCAGAAAATTCCTTCTAATGAGAAAGAAAATAGAAAAGAATATTACTTGGTTGTTTCCTTATCAAGTTTAGTTTTTACAAGGCCGAAAACTTGGTTAGTAGATAGTGGTGAATCAAAACACATGACAGGGTACAAGGAGATCCTCTCATATTTCGAGAAAAAATCTTTTTTAGAATAGGTTCATCTTGGGGATGACAAATGTTACAAGATAGAGGGATTAGGCTCTATCTCCTCTAGATTGGAATCTGGGGCTAGACTTCATATTGATGAATTATTATATGTTCCAGGGCTCAAGAAGAATCTGCTATCAATTGCAACCCTTGAGGACAAGGGATATTAGGTGATCTTCTAGGAAAGGAAGGCATTAATATGGGTTAAAGGTAGGAACTTAAGTACAACAGAACCCATCAAAACTCATAGTGGAGGAATGTACATCGTGTCGGGACAATTAGTTCAGGCATTGGCTCATGATGCGACTAGCTCCAATGAGTTGTGGCACAAAATAATTGGACATCTTCATTACAAAGCTCTTCTGTATCTAGAAAACATGGTATGTGGCATGCCCTTTATTTATCTTAGTAAAAATGAAATTTGTAAGGGATGCATGCTAGGTAAAAATATAAAGAAAGAATTCCCTAGTAGTGACAACAGAGATTAGGGCATCTTATATTTGGTTCATTCCGATGTATGTGGTCCCATGTCATCTCCCTCNATGTCATTTTTATTGATGATTACTCAAGAAAATGTTGGATATATTTTCTTAAATCTAAAAGTGATACATTTTATAAATTCAAAGAGTATAAAGCCTTTATTGAAAATAAGACAGGGAAACACATCAGAATCCTTAGAACAGACAATGGAGGAGAGTTTGAATCTCTCCAGTTTGAGGATTTCTGCAAGTGAGGAGGAATCAAGAGACAGTTGACCGTGCCATATAACCCTCATAAAATCGGTGTTGCTGAGAGGAAAAACCGGACTATTTGTGGGGTAGCAAAATCAATGATGTTTGACTAGGATCTGCCAAATTGTTTATGGGCAGAAGCTACCTCCACTGCCATGTATATTCATAATAGGTGTCCACGTGATATCTTGAAGGACAAGACTCCTTCAGAGGTATTCTCTGGGATCAAACCTAAAGTAGGCCATCTAAGGATATTTAGGTTTCCTGTGTATATTCATGTCCCTAAGGAAAAGAGGACAAAGATGGAACCCTTAGGTAAGAAAGGGGTTTTTGTGGGGTACAATGAGAAATCCAAGGCTTATAGGATTTATGTACCAGGTCAGAGAAAAATAGAGGTAAGAAGAGATGTGACTTTCCATGAGGAAGCCGCATTTAAGAAATCATGAGAGCTTCAACATGAATCAGAAGCAGTTCATCCAACTTCACCTTCTTCTAAAAATGAAGAGTCAGATGATCATAGGGAGGATCCTCGTGAAGGGCCAAGTAATGAGCCCGTAGAACCTACTGAAGTGTTAGAAATAACTCTTGAGGAACCTCCAGCCAAAAGGATCCAGGGTGGCTTAAATAAATAGTGCAGGAAGCAGAAAGGATAGCTTCTCCCAAAGGAACTTTCAGGGAAAGGAAGAGGCCTCATAGGTTTGGAGGCTATGTTGCACTAATGAGCAGAATTAGTGATCTCGAACCTTCTTCATTTGAAGAAGAAGATAAATTACAAGTATGGAAGGATGCCATGCTTGAGGAATACATGTTTATTATAAAGAAAAATGTTTGGGACATTGTGTTGAGGACAAAAGAAAAATTAGTGGTTTCTTCCAAATGGATCTATAAGATCAAACATGAAGCTGATGGAAGTGTGGAAAAGTTCAAAACAAGATTTGTATCCATAGGTTTCACTTAGAAAGAAGGAATCGACTACGAAGAGAATTTTGGTCATGTAGCTAGGTATACCTCCATTCGAACTATTATATCTTTAGCTCCCATTATTGGTGGGAAGCTACATTATATGGATGTAAAAACAACAGTCTTGAATGGAAAGTCTCAACATGAGGTCTTTGTAGAACAACCAGATGGTTTTATACTGCATAACAAATGGACTCATGTATGAAAGCTAAGGAAGGCCTTGTATGGTCTTAAGCAGGTTCCCAGAGTTTGGTATGACATGATTGATGACTTTCTTAAAAGCCTAGGATTCCATAAAAGTGATGTTGATGCAAATCTATACTTCAAGGTAAGAGGTAACCAACCTGTTATACTAATCATGTATGTTGATGATCTCTTGCTAGAATGAGATGAAATGCTAATAGCTTGGTGTAAGAGGGAGATAACCTTAGAATCCAAGATGAAAGACTTAGGCTTGATGCATTACATCCTAGGATTGGAAGTATGGAAAAGATAGGGAAAGATATTTATGGCACAAGGAAAATACATAGTGGATGTACTAAAGAGGTTTCGTACGATGGATTGCAAATCCATGTCTACTCCGATGATTACCAAACTGAGGAAGCTACATGATTCTGATACAGGTTCAGAATTGGTGGATCCCACCATGTATAGACAACTAATTGGATCGTTGATGTACATGATCCACACTAGCCCAGATATATGCTATGCAGTGATTGCAATGAGTCAGTTCATGACTGAACTGAGACAGAGAAATTGGATTGCAGAAAATCACATCTTCAGATATCTCATATGGACCATTACGTATGGTCTGAGATATATATCCAGTGGTGGTTTATTTCTGCATGGGTATGTAGATGCTGAGTAGGGAGGAAGCCCAGTGGATCGGAAGAGTACTTTCAGATACTGCTTTAGTTTAGGATCCGCTATGATCTCTTGGTCAATCTGGAAGCAGGGATCCATTACACAAAGTACAACAGAGGTTGAGTACATTACAACAAGTGATGCTAGAAAGGAAGAAGAATGGCTCAGAAAATTGGTTTCTGGGTTGTTTGGTGACAATCCCGAGATGAGGGCGGTTCACTGTGATAATCAAAGTTGCATAAAGTTGACAGAGAACCCGATATTTCATGACAGGTCAAAACATATTGACATGAGGTACTACTACATTCGAGACGTGGTTCAAAGAAAAACTGTAAAGTTACAGTACATAGCCACGAGCGAGAAGGTACCTGATATCCTGACCAAACCTCTGACCTCAAGACAGTTTGTGTAGCTGAGAATAAAGCTTGGCATGGCTGAGAATGACTCCCTCACTGAGAGGGAGTTTTAAATTTGGTAGCATCGACAGTAATTCTCCAATGAGAGGCCATATGAGCCACCTTGAGGCTATCCAGGGAGATTTGGAGAATCAACCAATCTTGTGAGGTATTGACAAAATCCAGGGGGAACGTACAACCTCTGTGAGTCAAACCAAAAGTCAGGACGAACAAGATGCGATGTGATTCTAATGCAAAAGTCAGGGGGAACGTACAACCTCTATGAGCATAGACAGTCTAGTGAAAAATACGTACAACCTCTTTGAGCATAGACAGATTAGTACAAAAGTTAGGGGGAACATACAACCTCTGTGAGCCTAGTCAAACCTTGTGAGCCATGAGAAAAATTCAAGGCATCTAGCAAAATTTAGGCTGAATATAAAATTCCTATGAGCTAGAAATAAACGATATTCCTAATATTGCAAATGATATAAATGTATTGATATAGTGCGTTGGCATGTGTAACATTATCCACCATGAAGAGAATTTTGAATTTCCTTATAAAGAGTCGAGTTATAACTGAAGTCTCAAGTCTAGTTCTATTTTAAAACTAAAGTGTAATGTTGAGTTGTAACTAAAGTCTCAAGTCTTGTTCTATTTTATAACTAAAGTGTAATGTTGGGTTGTAACTGAAGTCTTAAGTCTAGTTCTATTTTAGAACTAAAGTGTAATGTTGAGTTGCAACTGAAGTCTTAAGCCTAGTTCTATTTTAGAACTAAAGTGTAATGTTGAGTTGCAACTGAAGACTTAAGTCTAGTTCTATTTTTGAACTAAAGTGTAATGTTGATTTCTAATTGAAGTATCAAGTCTAGTTCTATTTTCGAACTAGAGTCATTTTGGCAAGCTCTTAAGAGCAGAACATTCATGGTGCATATTTGTAAGTGATATTACATTATTAATGCAATAAAGGACTATCGTTTACTGGGGGTTTTATCCGTGTATAGGGTTTCCCCAGGGTATATGTGTTGTTGATGTGCATGCTTACTCATCTACATAGTTATTGCTATTCGATTATTATTTGGTATTGTTGAAGTGTATTAAGCTGGAATCAAAGAGTTGAAGAAAATAAAAGAATTAATCCGCATAAGAAATCAAGCTCATAATTTAACAATATTGTCCCATTGGGTATGGCAACATGTTACCAATAATTATAACCAAAATAAATAGTGGCTCATCAATAATTGTATCTCATCATGTTACCACATTTTTTTTCACAATCTTGTTAGTATATCAATATGTGATTCATAGTGAAGAGATGTCTAGAAACCATGGTTTTGTTTAGATGTATAGATATAAATCATTGCAACATTTTACAGACAAGTGATACTCAAAGTCCATAGTACATGAATTATGAAATACATTGGGATACTCCAACATAGTTCAGTCTTTCCCTTGGCACAACATTGCCCATCTCGTGCACTAGCCTTGCTATTTTCCAACAAATAAATAATTCTCTTTAGGTGCATCATCAAAATCCCCCTAAGTAGGTTCTATTCCATATGTGTCAAAATCATTATGAACATGTTGCACATAATAAGTGTGCCATCAATATTTGAAATGGGGAAGGGATTTCAAGAGTGTGAATGTAATCTTCTAATTGTTGGAGAAACGATAAACAAAGAAATAACCCTATAGTAAATCATTAACCATCTCTCTAAAGCTTGTGCATCTATCTTTCCTTCAAACAAGGATATATAAAAATTATATTTCACTTTGAAGGGCATCATGCATTTGAAATGATTGCATGTTGAAAGTTCCTTTGTCACTATTGATAGGCACGTTAGGATCTAAGTTAAATGGTCAATCATCTCATTCCTCTATATGTGAAGCAATTCATTGAGAAAAAAATTGATATGATCTCCTCAATAACAAAAAATGACTTTGTCCACCATTGGAGGCTCTTGGGTTGAAGAGGGAGATATTTGTCACGATATGGGATCTTCTGCGAGAAATTGAGCCCTAACAACGTTACTCTACAGACGTAAGTCTTTAGTGTTTAACCTTAATCTGTGGATTGGATCACTACACCCATCCTTCTTATTCCCAAAAATTTAATCTGAATCTATATCCATTTCCATATTCCTGTTCTAGGAGACAATTAGAAACGAACAAAACTATCGCATGGGTGCTTTTATGAGACCTTGCAGTTCCAACAAAAATCGATTAACTATGGAGGAGCTCTATGTTTCCCACAAGGTTTCCTTTTTCTTGAGATTGAGTAGTAGGTTTAACGATGCAAGCCTTCAAATACATATATTTGGTATTCATCACCCACTATTAGTCCCTTCCCTTCAGCAACATGGACTATTAGTAATCAATTTTCCTTGGATCTATTAATACCTGCATGAAAATAGAGTATTCAAACCAAAGTTTTAATAATTTCATACCATTTGCAATTAGCATTTGTTATGAACGAAATATCAACATAGCATAGAAAAACCTGAGAATAAGTAATCAACACCTTGAAAAAGAGATAATTTCAGAGAATAAGCCTGTTCGAGGGGGCAACCTCCTTATACACCACATAAATGTTCAAGTACCAGATGATTCCAAATGACAATGTCTTCTTGGTAGATATAGGAGACTAGGAGGTACAAATACAACTAATGGACTCAAGATGACATAAATAAAATAACATTACTAATGTAATATGCCCCGATTAAGGGGTAATGAGCCACTATTTAGGGCTTAACATTCCCCTCCCCTTGAGACAAGTGTTCTCCGCAATGCTTGACTTACTTTGGATTCTTTTGTATAAAAGACTCATTTTCCAGAGTGGAATCTTCAGCTGGTAGTTTCCTCCATTTAACGAGATACTCTGACATGGATCTATTCCTTAGCTGGCAAATTCTTTTATCAGTGATGGCTTCAGGCTTCAATGTGATTTTTCCTTCCTCTTCGAGTTATCGCAATATAGTTTGAACTCGGATCTTGTCACTTATAACCTTCTTTAAGCATGAAACATGGAAAACTGGGTGTACTCGAAGATGCAGGCAACTCCAATTTGTATTCCATAGTACCAATCTTTTGCAACACTTTATAAGGGCCATATTACTTTGGCAATAATTTATTATCCTTCTTGGATTGCTTGAGGGACATTTGTTTGTATGGTTATAGTCTTAAAAACACCCAATCCCCTACTTAAAAACTTCTTTCACTACCATGTGAATCTGCTTGTTGTTTCATGCGATTTTGTACCATGCTCAGGTTGTCCTTTATGATTTGGAGAACTTGTTGTTGGCTCAGGGACAGGGACTCTCTTTTAAACTATTAAATAGATCCACAATCATGGAGGCATTATGGGTTCCCTCTCTCCACCAGATCGATTATTTCCCCTACTCCGTGTAAAAGAGAAGCACAGTTCACACACACGGTGGGGTTAACCTTCCGTGAACCTTCTGAACCAAATTTTCTTGGCTTGTGTTGTGCTCCCACTGCAGTTACGTCTCTACGTCTACGCTGGCCATGTTCCCTTTGTGTTTGGAATGATAGAGAACCCTGTCAGTCGTGTTTCGATCCATAAGCCTGTTCATCGAAAACAAGACCAGGCTACCCCCAACAATCTGAACTTCCACTTGTTTCCAATGAATATGGGAAGTAAGTTAAAAGAAAAATCTTTAAGTTAAAAGTACAATGAAAATTTTGTGTTAAGAACAAAATAAAAACTTTCAATGAAAATTTTGTGTTAAGAACAAAATAAAAACTTTTAAAAAATGGTTCGATTTGTTTTTAATTTCAAATGGTTTGTATCTTGTATTTGGTTGTTTTGTATTGGTTTGTTTTCTTACCATTGGAGCTCTATTTCCGGTGATGGCAACTTCACTTCTAACAGAAAAAGAAATGACCCCGGCACTTGAACGTGGAGGAGGAGAAACAACATCATTGACATTCCCCCTTTACTTTGAGAGCAACGTCCCGCCTTTGATGATTGAGACATAATTTCCACGCTATTGTTTGAGAAATCACAAACTCAAAAAAATGATGGAAAAATTTAGAGTATTATGTCACGTTGAATTGTGGCATGAATTCCTACCACAAAAAATGAACAATTCCCATATATAGGCTTACCATATTTTGGCGACGACCTCATTAGAGTCAGAATCATCCTGCCCGTTTTCACTTATGGTCTTTGAGATTCCTGATGACTGAAACAAACTCAACATGTTCTATATAAGTCCTTCCATTTTGACCACTATCTCTAAACTCGACTCTTCGGTTCTGAATCTACTCATGGGAGCTCCATAATTAGTGTTAGAAGGTATATGTTCGACCATTTGTTTCTTGTTCTCCGCATTTTCATCACTTTCTAAGACCCCCTGAACTCTTCCAAGATCATGCATAATCCAAACAAGAAAGCCAAACAATGAAGTCCTGCAGCAAATTAAAAAATGGATTCCTTCCTATATACATAAACATTCATTCCCTTTCCATATCCATAAATGAATCCCTTCTCAGGATTCACTACAAATTCATTCCCACTCATAGTTACCTGCATTGTGAATACATTTAAAAAAAAAAAAATGGGAGGGAGGGTGAGTAACATTGCCTGTAACAGTAAAGGTTTTATAAGGAAGCAATTGTCACCTTCACCTTTTTATAAAGAAGCAATTGTAACATGTTTAAGATCACCTTCGACATGTTTTGGAAGCATGTCTTCCAGTTTTTGAAGTTCACTACATAAAAATAAAAATGAGACAAACTACAAATCACTACATATGAGAATATCAAAAGCTTTGATACTTAAAAGCATTAAGCATTAGGACATAGTCACCTAGATTTCCTACGACTTTTTAAAAAAATAGCCAAGATCGACACTAACTACCATAAATCTTTGGATATTGAAAGCATAAATTTTAAATTTTATTAATATATAAATATTTTGTTAG
>JASDQU010373021.1:135168-164918 GCA_032191745.1 Picea mariana
GCTTTTTCGAAAGCTTCCTTGCGCTGACGCCGTGACTTTGCGGCATACCAGGCCGCCCCCCGTCTCGGAGTGCCCCGGAGCCGAGGCATGGCAGTGCCCAGAACTGAAGTGCTCAGGCCGCTCGGCTTCTTGGGGTTAAGGAGCGTGACCCTGCTGCGTAGAGAAATTCGCGAGAACTTCTGGCTGAAGAGCGAGATCCTGCATGCAATGAACCATAGAAAGGTGGTGGTTTCGATATACACCGCCATGACTGCCTGCATTAAACGCACTGAACATCGAACCTGGGAGCTGGTACCTTCACGTTGCGCGAACCCCCTCCACATTTGAATGCGCTGTGGTGGATTCATGGCGTATTAACTACGAGCTTGACGTGAACCTGTGGGGACTGTGCCTCCTCGTCCCGCCTCGGCGCCACGTAGTCGGTCTTGCTGCGCTGTCACCCCATCCGGGGAAAAAATCACGCCACTTGAAAATATCTATCTATTCACAAAATTTCACTCTCTTGCAAAATGTTTTTGGGTTTTTTTTTCTAACTTCCCGGAACAAGTCTAACTTTTAAATTTGTTTTAAAATGAAAGCAAGGTAATTGACAGGCAGAACCGCTCTACAAGATTATCAACTACCTACGAGTTTTCTCCTCTCCTACCTACTAGCTACAAGATTATCAAGATTATCAACTATCTACATTAAGAATCATGCGAAGCGAATTGTTATTTTCACGTCTCCCGATAGAACGCAGTATTTACCTTGGTAAAAGGACTGTTGGAGTATAAAACACCGTAGGGGTCGGACACTCAAACGATACTCACGTGAAGCAACCAATACGTGAGTATCAACTACAACGTTGCATCAGGAGACTGCTATAAATACCAATTATCTATAACCATTTTATACGACACAGTTCGGCTTTTGGAGCTCTTTACTGTCACGCACACGATGGCTCTACTTTCAGGGATGTCTTTCATTTGCAAGTTATTGCTGGTTCTGATTCTTAGCTGCATTTATGCTGCAAATCCGTCCGCTGCATACTATAAGTGCCCACCTCCGAAGCCTCACCCTTATAAATCACCTCCTCCCCCTTCATCTTACGTTCCATCTCCAATCCCCTGCAGCCGCATCCCGCCCCGTGCACCCACATCCGTCCCCAAGCCTGCAGCAGCGGAGAAACCACCACCTGTGTATAGAAAACCTACTACTAAGGCGGTGCCAGTTTCTCCTCCTTACAATTACAAATCTTCGACACCTCCTCCCACGGTGGACGTTTCACCGACAAAACCAACTCCTACTCCATATGCTAAGCCTCCGCCAGTTCACAAGCTCCTTCCTCGTCCTTCACCACCAAAATCATGGCCACCTCTTCCTCCACATCACAAATCTTTTCCAGTGACCAAACCACCAAAAGCTACTCCATCCCCACCAGAAAAACCATACGGATACAAATCTCCTCCTCCCGCAACCCATGTTGCAAGTCCTCCTCCCGAAGTACCTACTTTCCCCCATCCCCATCCGAATCACAAACCACCCGTCTACTCCTCACCACCTACACGCCACTACTCTTACAAGTCTCCTCCGCCGCCACCGTATTAGATTCTGCAAAGAAAATATGGAGCAGCACTGTCCATTGATAAGGTACACTATTATTCTTTATAAGTATTGTTTGTTCTATCGTCTATCTTTCTTATAGTATATGGTCTTCGATATCTCTTATAGAATGTATGGCTTTCATGCCAATCTTGAGAAAATTTATGTCAGTAAGCATTGACTATTACAAACCTAAATCCTCTGCATTAATGCAGAATTTGTATAGTTTTAATCCTGCTACTGTTGATTGTTTTTGGCGTTAAAACTACAGATTCCTTGATGTGTGTAGATCAACCGCATTGCAGCCTTTTGGCTCCTCTCGAGCTTACAATATGTGTATGTTTGCTTGCAGGTTATTAGGGAGACATCGTGGAGAAGATGGATATATTACTCATTTAGCTGTAGACGTTGGTGAGCTGCTTAGACTAGAGAGCCATATCAGCCAGAAGTTCGTTCTGTAATCTTTGTTCTGAATGATGCCATTCTGCTATTTTATAATAAAATCTCCTGATGTTGTAATAAAGGATACTATGTACCTGTTTCTATTTTCAATCATATTAATATTTTGGTCGCGGTAAAATGTAGAGCATCAAGTAAGTATACGCCCATTAAGTGCATAATCAAATTGGAAATTTTCATGAATAGCCCCACCATGGAAATTATATAAAGCCATACATATTTGGAATAAATCTGAGCAATGCCGATGGTGTATACCACTGATGATGATAAGAGAGATATATTAATGTAGACTAGATGGACAAACTTGCATCACAAAGAGTAATCTAACTAAGAAATTCAATTAAGACTACACTAATTACATGCGTATGCATGCCCATTGTGCAGAGCAAATCAAGTGTGTACACAACAAATCTGAGTTATGGTTAAGCATCCGCTTGAGGAAAGTCTAACTTTCTTGAATTTTTGGTCATAGCACAAGAAACTTATATTCTTGATAGTAGCAAAATAAACTTATATTGATTGTGCATGATTAATTGATTAGAGAGATAAAACGGAGTGCCACAATTAAAGATATTATAAAAACATTCGAATTAGATATTGTTGTCTCATACTTAATGTGTGATATGCTAGCTTCAAAGGAAGAGTCAAAAGGTTCCAAGAATAATAGGTTATGGTTACCAGTGTTTTATGCATGCAAATGCAAGGATGGCCTCACTGTCCTAAGAAAAGTCAAAGTCTGTTATCTTTCTCAAAATTTTACATTAAATCATTGAAATGGACAGATTAGACAGCGTATGTGATCGTTGAGAACTTGGTTAAATTTTCCTTCTCATCATTCAAACCATCATTCTCTGTCTTGCGAGCATGAGTAAGTTCAAGTTCAAGAAGGCTTTATAGTGCTGCTTCACCACATCTGCATTCTCGCTTGAAGCTAAATAAGTCAATAGATGAGCAAACCCAAGCTTTGTGGTCACATTAGTGTGTATCGTATTTCATAATCCAATGTTGGAGTATCCCAATGTATTTCATAATCCAAGTACTAGGGACTTTGAGTATCACTTTTCTCTAAAATGTTGCAATGAATTATATCTATACATCTAAACAAAACCATGGTTTTTAGACATCTCTTCCTATGAATCACATATTGATATACTATCAAGATTGTGAAAAAATGTGGTAACATGATGAGATACAATTATTGACGAGCCATTATTTATTTTGGTTACAATTATTGGTAATATGTTGTCATACCCAATGGGATAATATTGTTAAATTATGAGCTTGATTTTTTATGCAGATTAATTCTTTTATTTTCTTCAACACTTTGATTCCAACTTAATACACTTCAACAATACCAAATCATAATTGAATAGCAATAACTATATAGATGAGTAAGCATGCACATCAACAACAAATATACCCTGTGGAAACCCTATACAGGGATAAAAACCCTAGTAAACAATATTCCTTTATTGCATTAATAATCTAATATCACTTACAAATATGCACCATGAATGTTCTTCTCTTAAAGAGCTTGCCAAGATGACTCTGACCTGATAAAGACCTAAAAGACCTTGTTGAAATACACCTCTGATATGTTGCCTCTGTTGTTGATATACAACACTGATATGTTGCTTTGGTATGTTGCCTCTTTATCACTGATATATGCCTCTATTGCTTCACTCTTAACCTGCATATCAAACTATGTTGAAGAGAGGGGTCAACTTCTTCTTATATAGACTGAAGAGGAGAAGAGGAGAGACTCAAAATAGTAACCTATTTGCATGAGTTAATCATAACTCAGCTTCATACTTTAGTTTAAACTTAGAACTAGACTTGAGATTGGTTACAACTCAGCATTACACTTTAGTTTGAAAATAGAAATAGACTTGAGACTGATATGCCTTAGTTCAAAAATAGAACTAGACTTGATACTTCAGTCACAAATCAACATTACACATTTGTTCAAAAATAGAACTAGACTTAAGACTTCAGTTGCAACTCAACATTACACTTTAATTCTTAAATAGAACTAGATTGAAGACTTCAGTTGCAACTCAACATTACACTTTAGTTCTAAAATAGAACTAGACTTAAGACTTCAGTTACAACCCAACATTACACTTTAGTTCTAAAATAGAACTAGACTTGAGACTTCAGTTACAACTCAACATTACACTTTAGTTCTAAAATAGAACTAGAATTGAGACTTCAGTTCCAACTCGGCTCTTTACAAGGAAATTTGAAATTCTCTTTATGGTGGATAATGTTACACATGTCAACGCACTAGATCAATACATTTATATCATTTGCAATATTAGAAATATCATTTATTTCTAGCTCATAGGAATTTTATATTCAACCTAACTTTTGCTAGATGCCTTGAATTTTTCTCATGGCTCACAAGGTTTGAGTAGGCTCACAGAGGTTGTATGTTCCCCCTGACTTTTGTACTAGTTTGTCTATGCTCATAGAGGTTGTACGTTCCCCCTGAATTTTTCACTAGATTTTCTATGCTCATAGAGGTTGTACATTCCCCCTGATTTTTGCATTAGACTCACATAGCATCTCATTCATCCTGAATTTTGGTTTGACTCACAGAGGTTGTACGCTCCCTAAATTTTGTCAATACCTCACAAGACTGGTTGATTCTCCAAATCTCCCTAGATAGCCTTAGGGTGGTCCATATGGCCTCTCATTGGAGAATGACTGTCGATGTTGCCAAATTTAACACTCCCTCTCAGTGAGGGAGTCATTCTCAACCACACCAAGCTTTCCTCTCAGCTACACAAACTTTCTTGGGGTCAGAGGCTTGGTCAGGATATTAGGTACCTGCTCGCTCGTGGCTATGTACTGTAACTTTATAGTTTTTCTCTGAACCAAGTCTCGAATGTAGTGGTACCTCATGTCAATATGTTTTGACCTATCGTGAAATACCAGGTTCTCTGTCAATTTTATGCAACTTTGATTATCACAGTGAACCACCCTCGTCTCGATCTTGTCACCAAACAACCTAGAAACCAATTTTCTGAGCCATACTGCATCCTTGCTAGCATCACTTGATGTAATGTACTCAACCTCTATTGTACTTTGTGCAATGGATCCCTTCCTCCCGCTTGACCAAGAGATCATAACGGATCCTAAACTGAAGTCGTATCTGAAAGTACTCTTCCAATCCACTGAGCTTCCTACCCAGTCAACATCTACATACCCATGCAGAAATAAACCACCACTGGATGTATATCTCAAACCATAAGTAATGGTCCCTATGACATATCTCAAGATGTGCTTTGCTGCCATCCAATGTCTCTATCTCGATTCTATCATGAACTGACTCATTGCAATCACTACATAGCATATATCTGGCCTAGTGTGGATCATGTACATCAATGATCCAATTAGTTGCCTATACATGGTGGGATCCACCAATTCTGAACCTGTATCAGAATCATGCAACTTCCTCGGGTTGGTAATCATCGGAGTAGACATGGATTTACAATCCATCATACCAAACCTCTTTAGTACATCCACTGTGTATTTTCCTTGTGCCAAAAATATCTCGCCCTGTCTTTGCCATTACTTCCTAGGATTGGAAGTATGGCAAAGACAGGGCGAGATATTTTTGGCACANGCCAAAAATATCTCGCCCTGTCTTTGCCATACTTCCAATCCTAGGAAGTAATGCATCAAGTCTAAGTCTTTCATCTTGAATTATGAGGTTAGCTCCCTCTTACACCAGGCTATTAGCCCTTCATCTCCTGTTAGAAAGATATCATCAACATACAAGATTAGTATAACAAGTTGGTTACCTCTTACCTTGAAGTACATATTTGCATCAGCATCACTTTTCTGAAATCCTAGGCTTTTAAGAAGGCCATCAATCATGTCATACTAAACTCTGAGAGCCTACTTAAGACCATACAAGGCCTTCCTTAGATTGCATGCATCAATGCCTTTGTTATGAAGTATAAAACTATCTGGTTGTTCTAAAAATACTTCCTGTTCAATCTTTCCATTCAAGAATGTTGTTTTTACATCCATCTAATGTAGATTCCCACCAAGAATGGGAGCTAAAGAAATAATAGTTTGGATGTAGGTATACCTGGCTACAAGAGAAAAATTCTCTTCGTAGTCGATTCCTTACTTCTAAGTGAAACCTATAGATACAAATCTTGCTTTGAACTTTTCCACACATCCATCAGCTGCATGTTTGATCTTATAGATCCATTTGGAAGAAACCACTAATTTGTCTTTTGGCCTCGACATAATGTCCTAAACATTTTTCTTTATAATAGAATTGTATTCCTCAAGCATGGCATCCCTCCATACTTGTCATTTATTTTATTATTCAAATGAAGAAGGTTCAACATCACTAATTCTGCTCATCAGTGCAACATAGCCTCCAAACCTATGAGGCCTCTTCCTTTCCCTGAAAGTTCATTTGGGAGAAGCTATCCTTTTTACTTCATGCACTATTTCTTTAAGCGACCCTAGCCTCCTTTTGGCTAGAGGTTCTTCAATAGTACTTTCTAACACTTCAACATGTTCTAGGGGCTCATTACTTGGCCCTTCACGAGGTTCCTCCCTCCGATAATCTGACTCTTCATTTTCAGAAGAAGGTGAAGCTAGATGAACTACTTCTGATTCATGTTGAATCTCTTAGGATTTATTAAATGCAGCTTCCTCATGGAAAGTCATAGATTTTCTTACCTCTATTTGCCTATGACCTAGTACATAAATCTTGTAAGCCTTGGAGTTCTCACTATACCCCACAAAAACCCCTTCCTTACCTAAGGGTTCCATCCTTGTCCTCTTTTCCTTAGGGACATGAATATACACAGGACACCCAAATATACTTAGATGGCCTACTTTAGGTTTGATCCCCGAGAATACCTCTGAAGGAGTCTTGTCCTTCAAGATATCACGTGGACACCTGTTCTGAATATACATGGCAGTGGAGGTAGCTTCTTCCCATAAATAAGTTGGCAGATCATGGTCAAACATCATTACTTTCACTACCTCACAAATAGTCTTGTTTTTCCTCTCAGCAACACCATTTTGTTGAGGGTTGTATGGCATGGTCGACTGTCTCTTGATTCCTACTCACTTACAGAAGTCCTCAAACTAGAGAGATTCAAACTCTCCTCCATTGTCTGTTCTAAGGATTCTGATGTGTTTCCCTGTCTTCTTTTCAATAAAGGATTTATACTCTTTGAATTTATCAAATGTGTCACTTTTAGATTTAAGAAAATATATCCAACATTTTCTTGAGTAATCATCAATAAAAATGACATAATACAAACAACCATTGAATGGGGGAGATGACATGGGACCACATACATCAGAATGAACCAGATATAAGATGCCTTGAGCTCTGTTGTCGCTACTAGGAAATTCTTTCTTTATATTTTTACCTACCATGCATCTATTACAAATTTCATTTTTACTAAGAAAAATAGAGGGCATGCCACATACCATGTTCTGTAGATCTAGAAGAGCTTTGTAATGAAGATGTCCAAGTCTTCTGTGCCACAACTCACTGAAGCTAGTCACATCATGAGCCAATGCCTGAATTGATTATCCACTAGGAATTCCAATGGGTTATTCTATACTTAAGTACCTACCTTTAGCCCATATTAATGCCTTCCTGTCCTAGAAGACCACCCAATATCCATTGTCCTCAAGGGTTTCAACTGATAGTAGATTATTCTTGAGCCCTGGAACATATAATACTTCATCAATATGAAGTCTAACCCCAGATTCCAATCTAAAGGATATAGAGCCTAATCCCTCTATCTTGTAACATTTTTCATCCCCAAGATCAACCTACTTTGCAAAAGATTTTGTCCCAAAATCTGAGAGGATCTCCTTGTACCCTGTCATGTGCTTTGATTCACCACTGTCTACTAACCAAGTTTTCAGCCCCGGTAAAACTAAACTCAATAAGGTAGAAACCAAGTAATATTCTTTTCTATTTTCTTTCTCATTAGAAGGAATTTTTTGATTTCTTTTGGATTCATCATCCTCAACAGTTGAGGCATGATGTTTCCCTTTCCTTGGATATTTCTTTCTAAAACAACAATCTTTAGCAAAATGACCCAACTTATTACAACTAAAGAATTTAATCTTAGATGTATCAATATTCTTTCCTTTGAATGTACCTTTGGTGTTTGGCTTCCTTTGAGAGCCTTTCTTGAATGTGCCTTTCTTCTTTCCCTTGAATCTTGATGCTAAAGATGAGTGCTCTTATTTTTTTGGCTCACCCCCAGTAGCTGTGCGACTCTCCTCCTAGAGGAAATCATGCCATAACCTCTCAAATGTGTGCTGAATCCCTCTCCCACTTACACCGGATAAGAAAATATCCCATAAAGAAGGAAGGCTGTAAAAAATGGCCTACACTAAATCATCATCATCCACTGTCACCCTTGTGACAAAAAGATTATCTCTGATCTGGGCTATCTTGAGATAGAAAGATTCCACTGATTCACCTTTCTCCATCTTCAAATACTTAAGATTTTGCTTAAGTGTCCTCTTCTGACTTGGATCATGTTTCTCAGACAAATTCACCAAGGTATCCATACATTCCTTGGCAGTCATTAACGAACTCATTGCAGACATTATACTGTATTTGACGGAGTCAAATATGATTCGCTTAGCCTTTTCTTGACTCTTCTTGAAGGCCTCTCTTCTTGCATTATTCATGGGTTCCTCCACCACTGTGGT
This sequence comes from Picea mariana, assembly GCA_032191745.1. Taxonomy (NCBI): domain Eukaryota; kingdom Viridiplantae; phylum Streptophyta; class Pinopsida; order Pinales; family Pinaceae; genus Picea; species Picea mariana. The sequence goes on from JASDQU010373021.1 coordinate 143,932, forward strand.
CACATACTTCTCAAGATCATGGTCCTATAAGATATTTGTTATCTGGAGCTTCCACACATTGAAGTTGGCAACTCCTTCGAGTCTATCCTCGGTCCTAACTTAAATGGAGGATGCCATGGACCTCACACTGGAAACTTAATCAAGCTAGCTTGGATCTGTGCATACCTGCTACTGCACTTCAACACGTTTTAACACACCCTAAGCTCTGATACCATGTTAAATTATGAGCTTGATTTCTTATGCAGATTAATTCTTTTATTTTCATCAACACTTTGATTCCAGCTTAATACACTTCAAAAATACCAAATCATAATCGAATAGAAATAACTATGTAGATGAGTAAGCATGCATGTCAACAACACATATACCCTGGGGAAACCCTGTACAAGGAGAAAAACCGTAGCAAATGATATTCCTTTATTTCATTACTAATGTAATATCATTTACAAATATCCACCATGAATGTTATGCTCTTAAATAGCTTGCCAAGATGACTCTGACCTGACAAAGACCTAAAATACCTTGTTGAAATACACCTCTAATATGTTGCTTCTATTGTTGATATGCAACACTGATATGTTGTTTTGGTTTGTTGCCTCTTTATCATTGATATATTCCTCTATTTCTTCACCCTTAACCTGCATATGAAACTGTGTTGAAGAGAGGGGTCGACCTTTGCTTATATAGGCTGAAGAGGAGAAGAGGAGAGACTCAAAATAGTAACATGTTTGCATGAGTTAATCATAACTCATGTTCATACTTCAGTTCAAACTTAGAACTAGACTTGAGACTGGTTACAACTCAGCATTGCACTTTAGTTCGAAAATAGAACTAGACTTGAGATTGGTATGCTTTAGTTTGAAAATAGAACTAGACTTGAGACTTCAATCACAACTCAACATTACACTTTAGTTCAAAAATAGAACTAGACTTAAGACTTCAGTTGCAACTCAACATTATACTTTAGTTCTAAAATAGAACTAGACTTAAGACTTTAGTTGAAACTCAACATTACACTTTAGTTCTAAAATAGAAATAGACTTAAGACTTTAATTACAAACCAAGATTACACTTTGGTCCTAAAATAGAACTAGACTAGAGACTTCAGTTACAACTCAACATTACACTTTAGTTCTAAAATAGAACTAGACTTGAGACTTTAGTTACAACTCAACTCTTTATAAGTTAATTCGAAATTCTCCTCATGGTGGATATTGTTACACGTGCCAACGCACTAGATCAATAGATTTATATCATTTTGAATATTAGGAATATTGTTTGTTTACAACTCATAGGAATTTTATAATCAACCTAACTTTTGCTAGATTCCTTGACTTTTTCTCATGACTCACAAGGTTTGGCTAGGCTCATAGAAGTTGTATGTTCCTCCTGAATTTTTCACTAGTCTGTCTATGCTCAAAGAGGTTGTACGTTCCCCCTGACTTTTGCACTAGAATGTCTATGCTCACAGAGGTTGTACGTTCCCCCTAACTTTTGTATTAGACTCACATAGCATCTCATTCATCCTGACTTTTGGTTTGACTCACGAAGGTTGTACATTCCCCCTGGATTTTGTCAGTTCCTCACAGATTGGTTGATTATCCAAATCTCCCTGGCTAGCCTCAGGGTGGCCCATATGGCCTCTCATTGGAGAATGGTTGTCAATGCTGCCAAATTTAACAAATATAAAGGTTCATGTTAAAGGAAATGACAAATTTTTTATAGATAAGAATTTCAAAATATCAAACTTGTAATGTTTGATTATATGATCCTTATTCATTTCTTGATCTATTGTTATTTATTAAGCTACATGCATGCACGATATCTCAAATGAAAAATTAAAACAATTAAAATGTAAATTAATTTGTAGCAAGAAATTATCTAGTATCATATCTACCATGAAGGCACGATTATCGTAGAAAATAGAAACTAAATCTAGGGGGATTTGGAAAATTTGAAAAAGAAATGAATCCACTATGTAAGATAATTTTAGTGAAGTCCAACAATTAGGAAACAAGGACAATATTTGGGACAAAGAGTGTTGGTGCTTGAAGGAACTCAGAGTGTTGGTTAATGGTATAAATAATAAATTGTTTTTATTTAACCCTATCACAATGTACCTTGCATCATGATATATTGGTACAAACATATATAATCAAAACCCACGTTATTATAGGATTAGTCAACATCGTCTAGATAATTTTATTACAAATGACAAGATTTAAAAGAATTGAGTTCTCGGGGTTGCTTTTTGAATTTATTTTGGTGTCACACACACACACACACACACACACACACACACACACACATATAGATGCATGTGATAACATGGAACAATAGAGTGTAAAAATATTTTAGACCGACTAAAAATAGACCTTTTTTCTCCTAGCTATGCTAAAAGAAGAACAAGGAGAAGTGCCTCTACAAAAACATATTTTTTCTTGTAATGTATTTTGAAGAATCATGACATTTACCAGTGTGGGCCCTATAGTGTCATTATCTCCCAGGAATATTATCTCTATAAGATATGAGAGGTATCCCTGACTATTGTAGTCTCTCATAACACTACTAAGCAATGATGAAGATATTCTCTTGGATTGAGAGATTATCATTTTCATGGTTTGGCCAAAAGGATTAAAGAAAATTATCATGACCACCAAGGCGTCTATAAGGGTTACCTATGCGTAGCATATAGATGTAGACTAGTTGGTGGAAGAATAAATAGACATATTCACCTCACTTATAATAGTGCCTTTACATTGTCACATAAATCATGTTGATGATTTGACATTAATTTACTCTCTATTGAATGGATCTATATACAAAATATCTCTTCAAGATAAGGAGGATATCAAACACCAAATTGAAGAGTTAATATAGAAAGGAAAAATTCTACTAGACTCCTCACCCTATAGGAGCCCTATTGTGCCACTAGTACATTTTTCTCATTTTTTTACTTCGTTCCAATGCCCATCCAATGGACTCTCATGTGGCTTCTAAAAAACCCCATTTTTAGATATTAGACGAACCCCTTTTGTCGCAGTCTCGATGACACAAAAAGCATGTTGAATATCTGACATACCAAACTGCAAAATGGATTATTTGGAGAGATTTTATGAAATAGATGTTCATCGCACATAATCATCGTAGTTTCGACCATCATATAAATGCCAATAAAGAGACACACATGTATGCCACATGACATTTTCTAAGAAATCATCACCAAGAAAACAATCCTTTTACTGACATAGGTGTGTGTAACTTCCATCATAAATCTGACATAGAGACCATTGAAATTGTGACTATAGGGCCGATGTGACGATGCTCTACAACGCGTAGTCCATCGACGATCAAACGATATGGCAGAAGGGATTCATCAGATGCATGACACCATGGTTAGAAACGTTCTTCGAAGTGGCGATGCATGAGAGATCCAAGTCCTATCTAGAAAGGAATGAACGTACACCATAGGTTTGATGTTCGTATAATAAAATTAAAAAAAATCTATTTTCCATTGGACATAGGGTGCAGGTTCATCTAGATGTAGATGATAATGGTCTCTATATACAATGATATAGACAATAAGGATTAGGGTTTCTATTGTTGAATAAAACCCTAATTAAATCTTGCTAGATACTCCACAACTAAAAAAACATAGTCACACTTAGGAAATACATGTTTTTATTTTAAACTGTAATTTATGTCCTTGTGCAGAAATGCATGCCCGACTTCACTAAATTGCATGCCCAAGTCTTAACAACCCTGCAATTTGACCAGTGCAAGTTTCTAAAGGTGTCTTATATAATTTTAAACATGTCTACACAATTAGATTTTCATTTGCAAACATAAAACTGGTTGTTGTGTAAAAAGAGAAAATTCTACCTTGTAAATTGAGAGACCAAAATAGTAGAAAGTGACCTAATGGAAATGCATGCCCGTAATTCTATATAGCTCCAAATTTAGCTATCTAAGTTTTGGGGTGAATTTAATAACTCTCTCTCTCTCTCTCTCTCTCTCTCTCTCTCTCTCTCTCTCTGTATATATATATATATATATATATACAGAGTGCATTTTAAAATGACTAAGGTGTTCTACTTTGATCCAATATTCCAAAATGTTTATAAAATACAGGGTAAGACCGTCTTGCTGTAAAATGCACACGTAAGACTCATATGCCCTCCAAATTGAGTGGTTCAAATGGTGAAGTTCAGATTTTATCATTTTACATATGTTCATACTTTAGTTGTGCATATTGAAACAAAAAACCCTATGTTGTGCACAAAGGCTAAAATTTGCGTTGTAAATGTAAAAAAATGCATATAGGGAAAAATCCATAAAAATTCAAGAAAACGGGGGATGATGAAAAATGCACGCCCTAGGAAGAAAAATACATGTATGGTGTTTTTAATTTACATGTTACAAGTTACAAGACTATGGATTTGTTGTAAACCCTAAAGAATGTGTAGTAGGGTGATTTGTGCCTAGAATTTAGTAAAGGGTTGAAATGTACATGAATGTTTGGCAACTGTGGACACACAAAAACTAAAATGGAAAAATGAGTCCTAAATACTTGCTTGTACAACCACATCGCACATAGTCTAGTTGTTAGTTTCATTTCCATTGAAAAGACCTATACAAATCATTAGAGAATACAAGGTTATATGACTAAATAATAATTAAATAAATAAACAAACATATCAACATGTACGAGACTCTAGAAAAACTAAAATGTAATATCTGATTGAGAAAATAATTATTTTTCTTTTAAACTGTAATTCCTAAATTTCTGCAGAAATGCACATCAGGATTCAGTAAAATGCATGCCCAAGTGTTCACAAACTTGCAAGTTGAGTGATTCAAGTTTTTGAGCATGTCTTAGATAATTTTACATGTCTATACATTTAGTTTTTCATTTGCAAACATAAAAGTGGTTGATGTGTAAAATAGGCAAAGTCTACCTTGTAAATTGAGAAATGCATGTTCATGTATGGTTTGGGTAATTTACAGGTTACAAATTACAAGGTTGTGGCTTTGTTGTAAACCCTAAATACCATATACTAGGGTGATTTGTGCCCATAATTTGGTAAAGGGTTGAAATATACATGAATCTTTGGAAATTGTGTAGAGACACTAATTAAAATGATAAAATGAATACTAAATACCTGTCTCCATGAACTCGATGAGGCAGGAGCTTATAAAACCAGATAACACATAGGTTAGTTGTTAGTTTCATTTCCATTGTGAAGACCTGTAGAAATCATCATAGAATACAAGGTTATATGACTGAATAATAATTAAATAGATAAACAAACATATCAACATGTACGAGACTCGTGAAAGACTAAAATGGGTAACCTAATTGAGAAAAATACTTGTTTTGATTTTAAACTGTATTTTTTTCATTTTTGCATAAATGCACGCCAGGATTCACTAAAATGCATGACCAAGTATTTACATGCCTGCAATTTGAGTGATTCAATTTTATGAGGGTGTCTTAGATAATTTTACACCTGTATACATATTTAAATTTTGATTTGCAAACATATAAGTGGTTGTTGTGAAAAAGAGGCAAAGTCTACCTTGTAAATTGAGAGACCAAAATAGTACAAAGTGACCTAGTGGAAATGCATGCCCATGCTTCTATATAGATCCAAATTCAGTTATCTAAGCTCTCAACTTGCAAAATATTCCCACATTCCTGTGGGAAGAGATGTATCAACTCTTCCCATATCCCCATGGGAAGAGTGGCCATGCTACAACTCTAACCACATGGCAACTCTTCCCATAGGCCTGTGGGGATAGATGTGGAAACCTTGCCTATAGGCCAGTGGGAAAATTTGTATATGCTACAACTCTACCCACATGCCTATGGCTAGACATGTGACAACTCTTCCCATAGGCCTGCGGGTAGAGATGTGATATCTCTTCCAACATGCCTGTGGGGAGAGTATTAGATGCTACAACTCTACCCACAGGGCTATGGGCAGAGATGTGGAAACTCTCGCAATAGGCCAGTGGGTAGAGATGTGGAAACTATGGATACCTTGGATGAATTCCCACATCTAAATATATTTTGGATGGAAGCATTTCAAGGTTATTTCACATAAATCACAAAGTTCCTCAACTTGGATTTTGTATCAAATATGTATTAACATAAACAATGAATATGATTGGTTATCTACTATGTTAAATACAAGTTCACCATGTGAAAATTATATAATATTTCCATAGAGAGTGTTTTAAAATAATGCATTCTAGATCATAAAGTATAATTCATCCTTTGCTAAGCGCATGGAAAAGAAAGTGTAAGGAATTATGGTGGATCAAGAACTACTAGGTCATAGTTTCTCTATGTTATACTGTGGCAGTCGACACTATGTTAAGATTCCATGGAATATGCAAATAATTGCAACAAGTGTCAATAAGTTGGTCACCCTTATGCTCGTAATGAGATTCCATTACAACCCATTGTGATAGTGTGAATTTATTAGTAAATAAGACATAATAAATTACATTGAAACAACAAACAAAGATACAAGGCAATGGAATTCGGAGATCATTTTAGTTTGAAGTGAACACCCCACATATCCAGAGAAAATCTAACTTGACACCATTTCTCTTGTTGGAGAAATGTGGAAGCCACTCATGCATGGAAAAATCGGTTTTATAACCAACAATTGCAAGTGTTTCTCTCAGTTCCACATGTGTGACTCAGTTAATTGATGATTGAATGGATAAAATAGCTAGGACTATGTGACATATTACTTCAGTTTCTATCAGTGAGCATCTAGATCTATTTAGATCACTACTATGGAGACTTCACTCATCCATGTAGAGCATATTATGTGTAATTAATCATTCTCTCAAACTGCGATCGTTACAATTTTCTAGAGGGACAACCTACGATGATGTAATAAAACCAGTCCTCAGCTCAGTTAACCTGCCCTTCGATCCGGCGACCAGATTGTCTTCTCCTTCTCTCTCTGCTCCTTGAAGTCTAAGCTCTGATACCACTTGTTAGGCAGCAGAAGAAAAAAATAGCATATAACAGAGCATAAAATAAGCAAGATCAAACACACATTAAACCAAGCACATCAATCATACACTTGACACAATGATTTATGTGGAAACCCAAGATGGGAAAAAAACCACAGGCAATGATTATCGGTATTCTTATTATTCAAAGGAGAATTATAATAGCCTTTATAGGCATACAATCATCCTCTCCTCACACACTCTGCTCTCTGCTCCTTGCACATGTTTGCACTCACATTGTACTCTACCTCTATGGGTATGCTCACATATATAACATTTATCACTTAGTTATACAAACTGATCATGAATAGATCACATAGTTACACGAGCAACTCATAAATAGATTGCATGCATGCACATTAACATAGATGTATGCATGCGCATTTGACCGCATGAGGAAATTCCTTGGCATATTTCCAACAATAATAACTTGGATTTATCTTTGATAGTTAAATATGAGATAATGGCTCAATATTAGGTTTCTAGGATCCATTAAACAAAAGCATGGTTTTGGTGGAGGGAGCAACAAACTAACTACAACTATAGTAAAAAAACTCAAGAACACACTCAGAATTACATTAATAAAGTACAACTCATAAAATTTGATACCAATTTCATTACTTGCATTGCTTTGTAAGTGATATATATACACATAGACAATTTCTTCTATAAAAATTTCTCAAGAAAAATTAAAAAAAGATCTATCTAGAGCAATATTTACTAATAGTAAACAATTTAGACATTTCAATTCTTCTAGAGATTTCTATCTAGATCTAACTAAAACTTTTCCAAATCTTTCTACAACTAGAAAGCAAGAGTAATTACAATATTCCAAAGAGTAATTACAATATTCCAATAGGTTTGAAATCCCATACGTATTAGTTTCAAGAAGAGGTTTGGCTCGAGTATTTGGGCATTTTCCAAATTGTCGTGTTAATGTAAGGGATTTTCTTTTCTAATTTATATGAATATAAAAAGGAGAACGCAAGACCGCTAAGTTTACATATTCCATTGCAAAAACATTTAATATATCATAAGAAAGGTGATCAGTAACATCTTCTAATGTACATATGTTGTGAAAATTGAATGGAAAAAATAATCCTCTTAAAAAATTGTCCAAGGAGAAGGGAAGCAGTTCATGGAGTTATTTAAAAATAACCCAACTCTGAAGGCAGATTACAAAAGAAGAGGGGAAGATTGATAAGTGCAAGGTTGAGAAGATGGATTCACAACAGAAATATAGTCAACAATCAGAGCTAACAATAATTTGCAAATGACTTGGTCATTGAACTTTGAGAGTATCGTGAGAATAGCGTTCTTGTTAGGTTAAATTTCACTGGGTGAAATTCTCAACATTGTTAGGTCAAAAATATTGGTGGCTAGTGGTTTTAGAACCCATGGATTGCATGTTAAAATCTCTTAAAAGGTTGGTGATAGTCCATTGTAATGTGTCAGAATGTGAGGGGTGAATGTTTAGTTGGTGTCGGGAGATTGTCTCGCTTGGGTGGGCTTAGTAGCTAAAGGATCAACTTGTTTTGGGCCTATGATATCTTTTTGATAAAGTTTTTAGTGGGAGCTCTCCAAAGAAATGTTAGCATAAACTTGACTGGGTGAAAGAGTCAAAGTTGGTAGGTCAACAATGGGTGAAAGTCAAAGTTGGTAGGTCAACAATGGTGGTTTAGGGAACATGGTATTGGTGACTAGTGTATTGAGTCCATGGATTACATGTAATGAAAGCCTGTAAAAGAGTGGTGATACTCCATTGTAATAGTAAGATTTGAGGGGTTAAAGCTCAGTTATTAGGGTCTAGGAGCTTGACTAAGTTTGACCAAGGGAAATAATAAATCTACTATTGAGTTGTTTTTTCTATTTAGAAAATAAAATCTTATTGTTCTTCTATTCTTATACTTTTTATTTCTCTAAAATGTTTATTTCCTTTATATGATATGAGAGCTCAGCTCCCACATTATTAAGACATGCTTGCACAGGAAAGTATTGTGAGTAGAGAAATGCTACTTTGGTAAGGCATGCTTTTATAGGACTCATTACATTTAGAATAGTGAGATACTTTACAACTTACCATGGGGGAATTATTGTAACATTGTATTATATTAACTTAATCCTATCTATCAATCAATGTAATCACACATCTTAATGTGTATTTTTTTTTATATTTAACATGAAAGAATGCTTAGGCAAGCGTTGTTCTCCATATGAAATAGAATATGACTATCACAAGCCCTCCATTTCCTAATCGGTTTGTAAATAGCATCAACTTTGACATCATCGTGTTAAGAATATAGGAGTATGTGCCATACAAATGTAATCAAAGTTGTGTTACAATGGTCGTCATGGTGTTTAGAGCATTTATGTCGTTTTGCAGGTCATTCACAAAGTTTTTTAGTGAAATCTGTTGGCACCGCCTTGTGGGTGTTGGGAGTTGACTACTGAACCATGTTAGACAAATTGTAAATTTAAAATCTGTCGACACCACTATGTGGGTGTTGGGAGTGATCTACTGCACCATGCCATACAAATTCTACATGTAAGATCTTGCAGTGGAGATCAACTATATCGTAGGATCATGGCAGTGATAAAACTATGATGTGGCAGTTATAATTTGGCTATGCCATTTTAGTGGGAAGCAGAATATACAATTATTAAATCATATAAGGATTAATTTGGTTTTAGAATCTCGTCAGAAATTGTTGGAATTACATATAAATGTTTTAGAATATCATCAGAAATGGTTGGAATTACATATTAATGTTTTAATGTTTTAGAATTTCCTCAGAAATGGTTGAAATTACATATTAAAGTTATTAAGTATGTACAATTCAAATGCCCCAGGAATTTTTCAGCTACTAACTTTATTTATACATTAAAAATAGAAATTAAATAATAGAAAACTATGATATCAGGAATAACTGTATCACCTTCGGTGAAAAAAGAAAAAAATAAGATAGAACATTTAGTCTCATCCTATATCACCTCCGGTGGAAAAAGGCAAAAGATAAGATAAAACATTTGGACGACTCCTGTACAGGAAATATAGATAACTTCATTGTGCAATATTGTATTAAATTTAGTGAGACTCTGTTGATTTGTGGATTTTCGTACCATCAAATCAGTAAATTTGGTTTTATGAGATTTTGTTGTTTGAGCAGAATTATATTTAGGAATCAGTAAATTTGTTTTTATGAGATTTTGTTGTTTGAGCAGAATTATATTTAGGAATTTACCTTCCAGTGCAATGCGCTTAGACATAGAAGTGAACAGGATTATATTCATTTGTAAATAGAAGATTGGGTTACTTGTCATGTCTAAATTCTTCTGAAAATGATAGATGTTTTAAAATCTAGTGACTCTGTTATATGGCTCAAATCTTGTCGACCGCTTATAATTTTTTCTATGTATGCTAAGACTTTTCCGGAGCCTTGTATTATGTGAATTCTGTGTAGAAATAATTTGTCTTCTTTCGTTGTTGATGGATGATAGCCTAAAACTGCTACGTGGAGGTAATAGGACCTATTCTGTGAAGTAATCAATTGATATAGCTCTAAATTGAAGACTATGTACTCTACACGTATTGCATGCCTTAAGAGGGTATACATTTATATCGATGAATCTTGTTAATTATATCTGTAACATCAATAGTATGTGATTGTACACTGCGAGTTGTCATGGCCATTTGTATGATTGTTTCTTGATTTTCTTGATTTGTTGAAGTTTATTTAGCTCAACTCTTTTCGTTTAATGAATTGCGCTCTTCTCATTCTTGTTTCTAATTTTGTCTTCTCTTATTATATTCTTTTCTTCTCATTTTGTCATGGTATCAGAGCTTAGGACGTAACCCTCTTCACAATGCCTAGAGAGCATTCCGATGATAAGAAGAAGAGCGTAGATCTTACATTGTCTTGCAAATGAGAGCTCGAGACACAAGATTCCTCATAGAGCCTGGAGAGAAGTTTGCAGTCCGAAGTGCAGTCAAAATATTGTTGGAGACAACAAGCGCGAGGAAGCCGAGCTGTAGATGGACAAAACAATTAAATATTCGTGAGAATTAAAGAATTCATGAAAGATTCGCTAAATTCTTTCTTAAGGAGAATGTTTTGAGAAGTAGCAAAGGAGAAACTACTTCAGCCGTAAGATTGGACGTGGGAACAGATCTAAGCCTTTAATTAAGCTCATAAACGACGAGCCCGCAGGTAAGGAAATTTTTTATTTTCATCCGTAAGATCTGAGCGGGAGCAAGAATCATCCGTCAGATCAAGCAAAGATTAAGTCAAAATCATGAGATCTCACTGGAGAGAGATTAGCGGTGGGGAGGCATTGTGGGGATCATGACAAATATTAAAATTTCTCCAAGTTGTGAGCCCGCAATCCCTCACGATCGTTGATCTTGCTAGATCAACAGATAAATGATGGATATCGATCCCACTATGAATGAGCATCTTCGCATTGTGGGGATTGTGAAGGAAATTAAAGGGTGAGAAAGTTGTGAGCCCGCAATTACTCAGGATCATTGATCTTTCTAGATCAATAGATCAACAACAGATATAGATCCCTCTACGAACGAGCATCTTCGCATTGCGAGGATTGGGAAGAAAATTAAAGCACGAGCAAGTTGTTAGCCCGCAATCGCTCAGGATCGTTGATCTTGCTATATCAACAAATCAAGGATGGATATCCATCCCACTACAAACGATCATCGTCGCCTTGCAGACATCAACAAGGAAATTAAAGAGCGAGCGAGTTAAGTCTCCACAATCACTCGCGGTCATTTACCTTCAAGCAAGTGACACGTGTTAGGCGATCTCGTACTCCAGGAGGAAGCAAGCAGAAGTTGAGGAGTAAAGGACTCTTGAAGCTATGAAGAGATGAAGTAGATCTAGATCATTGATCGAAGTGGACACATGGCAGAAGTTCCTGCACTGTGACGATAATCACTTCGGAATAAAGACAAATGCGAGAAGCCATAACTCCCAAAGGCCCAAAGCCCGGAGTTCATTTGGTCCATCCATCAACAAGGACACATGGCGCGAGATCCCTCACTTCAGAGACTTAGCACACTGGAAGATTTTGTGGAGCGAAATGTACCTGAAGTCCCGAAGTAAATCTGAGCCATTGAAGGTTGAGGATAGGCATCGACAGATCTGTCACTCTGGAAGGTTAACACTTCGGAGGATTGCATGAGAAAGTGAATGAAAACTCCTGAAGATAGAACTCCCGAAGTACATCTCAGCCATGCAAATCAAGAGGACAAGTGGAGGCAGATCTCTCACTTCGCAAATATGACACTTCGAAGGATTTCACGAGCAAGCAGACAAAAAATCTCGAAGCCCAAACTCCCAAAGTACATCTTGGCCATCCAAATCAAGAGGACACGTGGAGGAACATCTCTCACTTTAGAGATACGACACTTTGGAGGATTGTAAGACCCCTGCATTGAAAAGGCCCGAAGTCTGAAATATTGAACTAATTGTGGACCGTTGATCTCAAATCATCAAGAACCATTGATCTCAAATCAACAAGAACCGTTGATCTTTGTAGCAGTAACACTAGAAGGCCCGAGGTCCCGAAGTAATTGAGGACCGTTGATCTCAAATCAATGAGGACCGTCAATCTTTGAAATAAGATTGTTATTCGTCCATTTGACTATTCAGAGAAATTGAGACCTTCAACGTCTAAACGCCCGAAGCTTGAAGACCTTGAGCACCTGGTTTTTAGGCCCCGATCACATGAGAAGATAAACTTCAAATTTTTTTTTGGCTCTCGAGTAAACTCAGAAAGCCCAATTCTGCCATTAGAGGGGATACAATTGTTAAAGAACATAACTCAGAACTCTGACTTTGTAGCTCTCGTGCTCGAATAGTCAGATCCAACCAGATCGATATTAAAGAAGTGATCTACCCCGTGATTTTTGGCCCGAAGTCACACAACATATTTCGCAGACCTGGTTTTACGTGCAGAAAATAGGTAAGCATGCAAATCTCTAACATTTTTTTTTGTTTTGTTTCAATATGGCCACCTCTAGTAATTTAGGACCAACACAAGGATCGATTATTCTTGGAAAGAACTATGAGTTTTTTTCTCTTAGAATGAGATCCTTTTTACATGCACAAGAGTGTTGGGATCTAGTGGATCTTGGCTATAGGGAACTAGATCCAACAGACCTTGCTGCCATGACCAATCAACAGAGAACTACTTAGGAAACATAGAGAAACAGAGAGAATAAATAAAAATTCTAGATTCAAAATTCAGTGGATGACTCGATTTTCGAAAAAATCACATGCATTGTTACTTCAAAACAAGCCTAGTACATCCTTAAACCATCTTACCAAGGAAATGATAGGGTCAAAAATGTCAAGCTGCAAACCTTGAGGATACACTTTGAGACTTTAGAAATGAAAAAAATTGAAAACGTTGATCAGTTTATGACCAGAGTCATGGGAATTGTAAACCAGATCAGATTGACTGGTGAAGCCATCCCTAATCAAAGAATTGTTGAGAAATTTCTCAGAAGCCTACCAAAGAAATTTGAAATGGTTGTTACAACCATCTGTGAATCCAAGGATCTGTCAAAATTTTAAACAGATGAATTAATGGGCTCTCTATTGACACATGAGACTAGACTACATCTAGAAGATGAGTCAATAGATGATGCCTTTAGTACTTAATTCTCCTTCAGCAGAGGGAGAGGTAGAGGTAGAGGAAGAGGTCACCAAGGAAGAGGGAGAATTCCAAGTAACCATCACTCAAGTGAAGGTCACAAACAACAGAATCAGAATCATAATTTTCAAGGCCACTGACAACAGAACCGGAATCATAATTTCCAAGGTCACAAAGACCAAAACCATAATTAGAATTTCCAGCCTCAAAGAGGAAGAGGGAAAAGATTAAATGAAAAATCAAACATATAATGATATTACTGCAAAAAGTATGGGCAGTATGGATCTGAATGCTGGAAAAAGAAAGAAGATCAACTCTCAGGCATAACACATCTCTCAAATCATGAAGGAGAAACCTCAGATGGTATATTTCTCTCATGCCACAGAACTAAAGAACAACAAAAAGATCTCTAGTTGTTGGACAGTGGATGCAACAATCACATGATAGGTAACAAAGATTTACTTTTATGCATTGATTCTTCAATTTCATCTAATATTACACTTGAAAATGATTCCTTAGTCAAAGTTCAAGGAAAAGGAAATCTACCTATTCTTACTAAACAAAATGTAAAGGAAGACATAAATAATGTCTATCATGTTTCGGATCTGAAACATAATATGTTAAGTGTAGGAAAACTAATTGAACATGGATATAAGGTACTTTTTGAAGGAGCATCATGTATGATACATGATGAAATCCCCAACAGAAAATTGATATCTGAAATCCACATGACTAAGAATAGAATGTTTCCCCTGACCCTTAGAATTGCAAATCTGATCCAATCATATGCACAAAGTGAATCCACCCCCAATGAAACTATGGTTTGGAATGCAATATTTGGACATATACCCTTTTAGAGTCTAAGCCTTCTATAGAACCACTCCATGGTCAAAGGTCTACATGTCTTCAAAGAGCACAATCCCCCATGTTAGTCTTGCATTCTTGGAAAACATAAGAGAACTAGTTTTCCACATTCCTCCACACAATCCAAACAACACTTAGATCTGGTTCACACTAACCTATGTGGACCAATGAAAAAAAATTCAAATGGTGCTAGCGTTTATTTTCTAACGTTTATTGATGACTTTAGTAGGAAAATTTGGATCTATTTTCTCAGACACAAGTCTAAAACCTTTGCAAAGTTCAAAGAATTTGAAGATGAATCTAAAAAAAATAGTGGAAAATATGTAAAAGTTCTCAGTTCATATGGAGGAGGAGAATACAACTCCAAAGAACATATGAAAAATAGTTGGGTTTATGGTTTAATTGATGTATTTATGGTGTGTCAGTCAAATTTGAGTCCAGAAACCCTCCCATATCGATAAGGCATGTGAATAGTCTATCTAGGTCAAATTTCAATGCATACAGATACAATTTGAAAACATTTCGACGTTGGCCCCATTCACATGTCACTGTTGCTTGCCTCTAGTATCTTGATGGTGTTGATTAAGAAATCAATGAAATAGAGGGATTTTTCATCACAGTTATGACACAGATACATTGTATATACATTAATGTAGAACCTGAAAGAAAAATGAATAAAGACCGACAAAAGCCTAAAACTTGCGTCAACCAAATTGGGTACTCTGAAAAAAGATTAGGGTTTATGGTTTACATGATGAAGCGATGATGGAAGAAAGTGGGTGTGTCACTCAAATTTGAGTGAAGAAACCCTCCCATATCATTAAGGCATGCCAATAGTCTATCCATGAAAAGTTTCAGTGCATAGAGAAATTGTTTGAAAAAATTTCAACGTTGGCCCCATTCGCAGGCCCCTGTTGTCGGACGTGTCTAGTCCTCATGCAATTTAAGTTCCTTGTTCCTCGTTACTTGAGCATGGCATAGTCCCCAAGACCCATTATTTTTGTACAAAATTACATACTAATGGCATAAAATTATCGATGAACTTTTGTCGTCGATAGTATAGCAAATTCATCACAAGATTATTTACAGTCATCTCTCTTGCAACGATATCAAATGATGCATCTTGGATTCATTTCATATTTGGTTTATCAACTTGAAATCTCAATTTGATACTTTGCAATCTCGCTGGACCTTCAGTCAAATACAAATATGAAACTTGGAATCATTAACATATCTACTAGAACATATGAAAAATAGTTGGGTTTATGGTTTACATGATGCAGTGATGATGGAAGAAAGTGGGTGTGTCACTCAGATTTGAGTCCAGAAACCCTCCCATATCGTTAATCCATGCAAATAGTCTATCCAGGTCAAATTTCAATGCATACAAATACAGTTTGAAAACATTTCAACGTTGGCCCCATTCACATGTCAATGTTGCTCGCCTCTAGCATCTTTATGGTGTTGATTCATAAATCAATGAAATAGAGGGATTTTTCATCACATCTATGACACAGATACATTGTATATACATTAATGTAGAACCTAAAAGAAAAATTAATAAAGGCCGACGAAATCCTAAAACATGCGTCAACCAAATTGGGTACTCTAAAAGAAAATTAGGGTTTATGGTTTATATGATGAAGTGATGATGGAATAAAGTACATGTGTCACTCAAATTTGAGTCCATAAACCCTCCTATATCGTTAAGGCATGCCAATAGTCTATCCATGAAAAATTTCAGGGCATACAGAAACTGTTTGAAAAAATTTCGACGTTGGCCCCATTCGCAGGTCCCTGCTATCGGACCTGTCTAGTCCTCATGCAATTCTCGTTCCTCGTTCCTCATTAATTGACCATGGTGTATTC
Source organism: Picea mariana (assembly GCA_032191745.1). Classification (NCBI taxonomy): domain Eukaryota; kingdom Viridiplantae; phylum Streptophyta; class Pinopsida; order Pinales; family Pinaceae; genus Picea; species Picea mariana. Next base: position 160,372 of record JASDQU010373021.1, read on the forward strand.
CCCAAGATCCATTATTTTTGTACAAAATTACATACTAATGGCATAAAATTATCGATGAACTTTTGTCATCAATAGTATAGAAAATTCGTCGTAAGATTATTTACATTCGTCTCTCTTGCAATGATATCAAATGATGCAGCTTGGATTCATTTCATATTTGGTTTATCAAATTGAAATCTCAATTTGATACTTTGCAAACTAGAAGGACCTTCAGTTAAATACAAATATGAAACTTGGAATCATTAACATATCTACTAGAATATATGAAAAATAGTTGGTTTTATGATTTACATGATGAATTGATGATGGAAGAAAGTGAGTGTGTCAGTAAAATTTTAGTCTAGAAACCCTCCCATATCGTTAAGGCACGTGAATAGTCTATCCAGTTCAAATTTCAATCCATACAAATACAGTTTGAAAACATTTCGACATTGGCCCCATTCACATGTCATTGTTGCTCGCCTCTAGTATCTTGATGGTGTTGATTAAACAATCAACAAAATAGAGGGATTTTTCATCACAACTATGACACAAATACATTGTATATACATTAATGTAGAACCTAAAAGAAAAATGAATAAAGACCGACGAAATCCTAAAACTTGCATCAACCAAATTGGGTACTCTGAAAAAAAATTAGGGTTTATGGTTTACATGTTGAAGTAATGATGGAAGAAAGTGGGTGTTTCACTCAAATTTGATTCTATAAACCCTCCCATATTGTTAAGGCATGAAAATAATCTATCCATGAAAATTTTTAGTGCATACAGAAACAGTTTGAAAAAAATTCAATGTAGGCCCCATTCGCAGGTACCTGTTATCGGACGTGTCTAGTCCTCGTGCAATTTTCGTTCCTCGTTCCTCATAACTTGACCATGGTGTAGTCCCCAAGATCCATTATTTTGTACAAAATTACATACTAATTCCATTAAAATTATTGATGAACATTTCTCGTCGATGGTATAGCAAATTTGTCGCAAGATTATTTACATTCGTCTTTCTTGTGACGATATCAAATGATGCATCTTGGATTCATTTCATATTTGGTTTATCAACTTGAAATCTCAATTTGATACTTTGCAAGCTAGCTGGACCTTCAGTCAAATACAAATATGAAACTTGGAATCATTTACATATCTACTAGAACATATGAAAAATAGTTGGGTTTATGGTTTACATGATAAATTGATGATGGAAGAAAGTGGGTGTGTCAGTCAAATTTGAGTATAGAAATCCTCCCATATCGTTAAGGCATGCGAATAGTCTATCCAGGTCAAATTTCAATGCATACAGATACAATTTGAAAATATTTCAAAGTTGGTCCCATTCACATGTCATTGTTGCTCGCCTCTAGTATCTTGCTGGTGTTGATTAATAAATCAACGAAATAGAGGGATTTTTCATCACAAATATGACACAGATACATTGTATATACATTAATGTAGAACCTCAAATAAAAATGAAGAAAGACCAACGAAATCCTAAAACTTGCGTCAACCAAATTGGGTACTCTGAAAGAAAATTAGGGTTTATGGTTTACATGATGAAGTGATGATGGAAGAAAGTGGGTTTGTCACTCAAATTTGAGTCAAGAAACCCTCCCATATCGTTAATTCATGCCAATAGTCTATCCATGAAAATTTTCAGTGCATACAGAAACCGTTTGAAAAAATTTCAAAGTTGGCCCCATTCTCAGGTCCTTGTTGTCGGACGTGTCTAGTCCTCATGCAATTTTCGTTCCTCATTCATCGTTCCTTGTTCTGAATTCCTTGACCATGGTGTAGTCCCCAAGATCCATTATTTTTGTACAAAATTGCATACTAATGGCATAAAATTATCGACAAAATGTTTTCGTCGATAGTATAGCAAATCCGTCGCAAGATTATATACATTTGTCTCTATTGCGACGATATCAATTGATGCAACTTGGATTCATTTCATATTTGGTTTATCAACTTGAAATATCAATTTGATACTTTGCAAGCTAGCTGGACCTTCAGTCAAATACAAATATGAAACTTGGAATCATTAACATATCTACTATAACATATGAAAAATAGTCCAGTTTATGGTAATTTCCATGATGAAATTATGATGGAAGAAAGTGGGTGTGTCAGTCAAATTTGAGTCTAGAAACCCTCCCATATCGTTAAGGCATGTGAATAATCCTTGACCATGGTGTAGTCCCCAATATCCAATATTTTTGTACAAAATTACATACTAATGGCATAAAATTATCGACGAACTTTTTTCGATGATAGTATAGCAAATTCGTCGCAAGATTATTTACATTAGTCTCTCTTGGGACGATATCAAATGATGTTTGGATTCATTTCATATTTGGTTTATCAACTTGAAATATCAATTTGATACTTTGCATGATAGTTGGACCTTCATTCAAATACAAATATGAAACTTGGAATCATTAACATATCTACTAGAACATATGAAAAATAGGGTTTATGGTAATTCTAATAAGATTCAAATAGGTAACAATATTGATAAAATTTTATACGATCATGATGGTAAAAAAATGAAAGAGATTCTCTTGGTTTCAAGAATAATTTATCCTCTACTTAACAAGGCCAACCATGTGAAGGTGGAAGCTCACATGGCCCCTTCCCTCCCCCTCACATCACTCTCAATTGATCTCGAAAACCCAATCTATAAAATATAAAATAATCGAAAGCAACGTCCTATTAAGATTCATGCATAGAAACTACAAAAACAAAAATTAATGAAGGTACATGAAATTATGTGTTTCTAAATGATAGTTTTAGTCTACCACGTACTTTACTATATTGACAACTATTTTCAAGTTTCAAATAATAATTAAACAACATGTAACCTAGGATATAAAAACGTCGCATAAAACTTAAAAACATGTAATTAACCCATGACATTAAAAGTAAATTATTTTAAGAGAATAATTTATACAAATTAAAATATTATACAATCATGTACCTAATCCAACCTCAACATCTGTGTAATCATCCTTATTTTCTATCTTGATCTTCTTCATCGAACTCGACATATGTATCATCACGTGCTTTTGAAACAATGTTGAAAGGATTGATGATATCATCATCGTCATCAATGTCATTTTCGAGCATATTTTCATCGACATCATCATCGGGAATTGCAATATTGTCTCCTATGCCTAGATCACGATCTTCTTCGTCTTCTTCATCAATCGACCCTCCATGCTCTTCCGACTCTATCTGATATTCTATCGAATCATCTTCTTTATCTTCAATATCATCTTCTTCCTATAAATTAGTATACTTAATTGGCCTTCCTCTTGGATCATATCTAACAACAAATGACCAATCCCTTTCACCTGGAATATTTGAGTAAAAGACCTATTCACATTGGCTTGGCAAAACATAGCGATCATGTCCTCTTTCAAACATCGTTGTTTTAATAATTAGAAATCCATTGGCATGTTCAATAACATTTCTTTCCTCATCACATTCATGCATTCGTAACCTATACCATTTGACATCGAACAATACTAATTTGAAGGAATTAAAGTCACACTCAAGTATATCGCTTAAATACCCATGGCATCTATTTTCAGATTCTTGGGGATGTCTGTCACTCCTAGAGGAAACATTAGTAACCTAGAATATTGCAGTTATCCCACTATCAGAAGTTTTCCTTGTTTCATCCAATTGTTTGATGTGAAATTTACGACCATTGCACCACATAGCCTTGTGGTGTTTCAATTGCAATATGTCAGATATGTAAAAGATGCATTGTAAATTAATAAGTTAACATATATTTATATAAATTTGAAAGCATCTGAAAAATATAGTACACATGTAGTCACATTAGTATAATATAAAATAACTGAATAAAATGGGTGAAATTGCTTACCTGTCCATATTTCAAACCATATGCTAGATTAATTTACCTCTGCGTAACATTGGCATCTCTGTTACAACGAGCTTCTCTAACCAATTCAGACAATCATTGCCATGATAACCTACCTCCATTATGTTGTTTACATCTTTCAATCCATACATTCATCTAGTCAACATTGCTTGCAATGTATAAATGAAGTGCATCCCACTCTAGAGCAACTAAATAAAAAAAACATAATTCACCAATATTAAATATTAGTTATAACGTACAATATGCAGGTAATTATAAATATTTATAATTTATGAAATAAATTATATTAATATATTAAAGAGTATGATCATATATACACAAAAATGAAACTTTATATGTATTAATAATATAAATTTTCACAATTATTAATATATTACCTCTCGTAATTTTCATTCTACCTTTCCCCAACAGATCCTCCTGATCTTCAAATTTTTTGATGGAGTTCACATCCCAAATGTGATCCACTACATGCATAGTTGGCACTATTAATTTAGGAAGATACTGACTAATATACACCATGGATTGATATACCATATATCCCTCCACTATAGAACCCTCAGGACATGCTCTTTGTCTAACCAACACCTTCAATGATTTCAAGTGCCTCTCCACCATCCACATTGACCTTGTGTGAATAGGTCCACAAATTT
>JASDQU010373021.1:164937-181464 GCA_032191745.1 Picea mariana
ACAAATTAGACGAGGAATTTATCTCTTCCAATACTTTATATCATCTTCATGGATTTCTTTCAATGAAAACCATCTACATGAGATCATGACACAAGAAAATAACATGTTTCAACATAAGTACATAATATAATATATTACATTACATTACAAGTAAAGCACGTGTCATTAAGTACAACAATAATTTGAAAGAACATTTCACATATAAATCACAACTACGTCTTACCTCATGTATTTTCCAAGATCATATATAACTTGTTTGACGTTGTTGTCAAATTCGTTCAGGAGAGATAGCGGTAGAACATATTGTAACAACAAAATGAATCGTTATTTGTTTCGACCAAAGTAAACAAACAAAAATAAAAAATATAAAAGATCTATAAGACCAATATATATAAATATGTATACCAAAATTATTACCTTAATGAAGGTATGCCAATCATGTGTTTTTACCCCACCAAATTCACCTTTCTTCATTAAGATATTTTTTATGTTTGAAGAAAAACCCATGGGAAATTTACTTATTTGAATGACCTCTTTTACATCATTGCTTTGTTGCTATGTTAATAACCATGGAAGGTTATTTCGGTCTAGTAGTCCATCTGATCTATTTGAATATTGGATCACACTTTGCATTGCATGATTGGTTTCCTGAATGTCAGTACAAATTTTGACAATTTTTTCTTTGTCCCTCATGCCATCTATGATTCGCCATAACGTTTTAGTCACATTCTTCCCAATATGCATTGTATCAAACAAATGAGATATTTTTAGCTCCTCATAGTAGGTCAACCTCATGAATTGAGTGGGATAGGATTTCATTCCTTGTGGAAGCCTATTATTAATACCTTCATGATGATTGCGGCCTTCATGAAACATAAAAGAAATCAGAAAAATAATTATCAAATATGGTAAAATAAATTCAATGATTAAAATAAACATTCAAAACATTACATGATCTACGATACATTATGAGATTGATTACCTTGACGATTTCTATTATATTCCAACCTCCATAGGTGAGGTGTCATTCTTCATGGTTTTAAACCAGTCTCTTCTTTCCCATTGAAAATATGTTTTTCAGTAGTACGATACCTATGCTTCTTAGGAAGAAGGTGCCTATACTCATCAAACACCATCTTTCCTAAACTTTTTTAATGACGATACTTCATCCTAGGGCCACAAACTGGACATGCAAATTTACCCTTTGTTTGAAGACCTGCAACAAATGGATTAATGTCAATTATATGATGAGATTATTTAAAAGGTAAACATGCACCATGATAACATTAAAATATTATATAGTATTAAAGAGCAATATTATAATGCTTATACATACCACAAAAATGTGTTAGTCCAGGGGCATCATGAATTGTCCATAAAAGTATTCCATGTAATTTAAATTTCTTCTCCCCGATTGGTTTACATATGTCATACATTGTGATGCCAGCCCATAACTTTATTAGCTCATCGATAAGAGGCTTGATATATACATTCATATCTTTAACCTAGTACTTGCCTAATATTTGTTTGAAATTACACATAATTACTAAAGGAATGATATCATGTAATATATATAATTAAATAAACAAACAAAAGATATCATGCAAAAATTGAAACAAATGAAAATGTTAAATTCAAAAAATTAATGTAAACAAATACCTGGAACAATCATTGTCAACATTATGTGCTCCCTCTTTATTGACATCCAAGGAGGAATGTTATTGTTGATAACAAAAATAGGGCACACTGAGTAAATAGACCTAAGCTCTCTGAATGGATTAACACTATCAGCTGCCAATGAAAGCCTAACATTACGAGGTTCATCTTTGAAATCTTCCCATTTTTCCTCAATTTCCCTAAATGCAAAACCATCAGTAGGCATTCGAAGAACACCATCTCCACTTCTGTTACATGCATGGTAATCCATAAATTGTGCTATGCTTTCACACCTAAACAATCGCTACAAACATGGAATTATGGGAATATGACGAAGAACCTTTCGAGGCACCGTTTTTGTTACTTGATCAATTTGATATGTACTGTAAGACATTGTGAACATTCAGCTTTCGAAGCATGTTGTCCATAATATATAATATGGTCATTAGGACATGCATCTATAGTTTGATAATCCATTCCAATGTCTTTCATAATGGCATGCAAACCTCGATATGTGTGAGGTAAAATATTTGATGATGGTAACAAAAATTCACCTAACAATCTACAACATAACAAACAACTAGTTAATGCAAGAATACTAATCATAAAAATTGCATTCTTATTTTACACATTAAATAACACTAAAAACAAATAAAAAAAAAAATCAACAATTATGTATAGTATGAGATGAAACATATTACATACCTTAGTGTCTGTTTCATACAAGTGTTCGACAAATTATTCATAACCTTTAACTTCACTAGAAACAATGTAGAGAAGAGAAGATTTGCTCTTGATCCTTCATAAAGTCATTTATTTTCCTTTTCTAATAGAGGTTCATCATAAATACCAACATTTCCCCCATCCTCATCCGGCTGCGAAAACAAATCTTGGATCATTTGATTTGTCCCATCATATTCTTCCATGGGATCATTAACTTGATTTTTTCCATCATCTTCTTCCATGAGATCCTCATTTGCTTGGTCATGACGATCTTCCTCAGCTTGTACAACATCATTTCTACTAATACTTGGTACAATATTCTACGGAAAGTTAGAGGGAAAATCTAACTTTATAATTACAAACAATCATGCAAAATTAGTGTATACTATAACAAACATTCAAACAATATATATACATATATATAATTTTATATAAAATCGACAAAATAAAAAAAAATAATGAATATATAGTTAATTACCACAGGACGATATTCATTCGATCCGCCATCAATGTGACCATATTTCCTACAATGTTTTGTAGTTGTCGCTATTAAAATTCTTACGGGATGTCTGAGGCAACATTTTTTATAAGGGCAATAACATCTACCATCACCCTTTTCACCCGCTTTACATTTTTCCCCGCCTCTAATAACATTCTGCGACATTCTTCCACACAAAAATACCCTTTCGAAACCGTCGTTGTTATAGCAAGATTGTCGCAACATCTTTGAATCATCAACTATTTATAGTGCAATTTTAGGTCAATATCGTCGCAATTGCGACGAACGTGACCTAAAAATATTTATTTTTTTACCTATTTATATAAGGTCATTTTAATGGTCAATTTTAAGGTTCAGTCATACGCCACTCTTGTGATGAACAAAGTATAGTTGTCTCTCTTGCGACGAACATTGACCATAATAATTTGGTCAAACTACACGCGTCTATATTGCGATGAGTACGGGGTGGATTTAAAAAACCTGAACTTTTTCTCTTGCATGTTGCAAAATACAACTAGGTATACTCCATAACAAGGCATCATCATGCAAAATACAACTAGGTATACTCCACAACAAAATGGAGTGGCTGAAAGGAAAAATCAAACAGTAATGACCATGGCAAGAAGCCTTCTCAAAAAGAAATGTCTGTAAAATCTATTTTGTGCTGAAGCAGTAGCATGCTCGATTTATCTCCTAAATAGATCTCCAACCACCCATCTCAAGATGAAGGTCCCTCAAGAAGCATGAAGCGGGACAAAGCTAAATGTTTCTCATCTCAGGACATTTGGATGCATAGGATTCACTCACATACCTTTTGAATTGAGGAATAAACTTGATGATAGAAGTGAGAAATGCATTTTTGTTGGCTACAATGAGACATCCAAAGCCTACAGACTCTACAATTCAATTTCAAAGAAAATAATTCTCAATGGAGACTTCAAATTTCTTGAAAATCAGTTCTGGAGTGAGTCTAAAAATCGACCTATGGACAGTCAAAATCCATTGCTTCCACTTCCTGAAACACAAAACATTAGGACAACAAATACATCAGCCTGCTCTTCCAAGATTACAAGTACAAGGACAGCCTAAAATTCCTCAGGACAACTCTACTTCAACCCGAAATTCATCCTATGAACTTCAAAATCAGAGAACTCGAAGCTTGAGAGAAATCCATCAACAGTTGGATGATATTGATCAGAACAATCTTTTTCCATTAATTTAATGTGAACCTACATCTTTTAAAGAGGTAGCTAAAGAGCCACATTGGGTTCAGTACACGAACCAAGAGATTGAATCCATTGAGCAAAACAAGACATTGGATCTTGTTGATCTTCCCAGATACAAGAAAAGTGTTGGTGTCAAGTGGGCTTATAAAAATAAACTCAATGAAAAGGGGCAGATTGAAAAACACAAGGCAAGACTTGTTGCCAAAGGATTCTCACAACAACCAGGTATTGAATTATGGTGAAACTTTTTTTCCAATAGAAAAGCTGGACACTGTAAGGACTCTCTTAGCCATAGAAGCTCAACATAAATGGAAATTATACCAAATGGATGCTAAGTCATCTTTATTGAATGGTAGAAGAAGAGGTCTATGTGGATCAACCACCTGGATTTTAAGTCAAAGTGCAGTTAGCCAAAGTGTATCGGTTGAATAAATCCTTGTATAGATCAAAGCAATATCCAAGAGCTTGTTACAACAAAATTGACACTAACCTGATCAAGAGTGGTTTCAGGAGAATCCAAAATGAGCCAACTCTATACACCAAAACTGATGAGCAAGGTAAAATTTTGATTGTATGTTTATATGTTGATGACATGATATATATTGGATATATTGAGTTAACCAATTTTAAACATTCCATGCAATCTGAGTTTGAGATGAAAAATATTGGCACAATGAAATAAGTTTTGGGGATTGAGGTTGACCAATCAACCAAAGGCATTTTTTTCTGTCAGCAAAAGTATGTAGAAGACATCATCAAAAGATTTTGCATGGAAAACTACAATGCAACACAAACTCCTATACCCCTAGGCACAAAATTAAGCAAGAAAGATGAAGGCCTTACAGTGGTGGCGCAAACCCCCTTCCCTCCAAAAGGTTTTCTTGACCTCCCGATCTTGGACCGTTTGAATTTTGGAATCGGAGTGACTCCTTGGGTCTTTGCAGCACTCGAAACTACCTTACCCACACACACATGCTCTTTCACAATTGGCCATGGCTATGGCCATGGTTCTACCTCCTTCGCAGTTCGGACTTCGGGGATATCTCGAATCCTACCTTCACTCCTTCCCGAAGCACTCAACTTTGAGTTTTCGAAATTACACCATGCATCTCCTCATATTCGTCAGGCCCATGATGGTTTAGATTTCTCTACCCCACAAAACTCTAGGCCTTTAACTCATAACCTCCAATATCCTGATTTCTGAATTCTTAAATCCCATTGCCATGCTCTCTCCCGCCGTCAACGGTCGAGATTGAATCACAACTTCGGACTTCACGACTCAGCCTTCGTCAAGTTTCCAACTACGAAATATTGAAATACTTCACAGCTATCCTCCATGTAACTTCACCAGATCTAGCAGTATGGATTCGTTTGTCTCCTCCTGAGAACGAATCTCACATTCATTTCTTTTGACAAGAAATTCAAGGGATCCTTTCCTTGAATATTTTCATTGCTCTCCCTCCTAAGCTTTCCTTCTCTAATTTGTTCCCCTGAACAATATCTTCGACCCTTAGTTAAAATTTCATGGCCTCTGTATACTTTGAAACATAATTGCATCCACACTCAACCCTCTTTCAATGATTCCACACTCCTTGCGACTGTTCTTCAACTGCTTCTATCCCTCGTGACTAAATCACATTATCCTTCCTAAGCTTTCAAGTCTGAAAAATTTGTCACACACTCCTTGCAGACATCGATGCACTCCTTTCATACGTATAAATTCCACTATCTCCTCTGAGATTTCGAGTCGAAATAGACTCAGTCACGTGCTCCTTACAAACACTATGCACACGTTGCACTTTCTCACTGAAGAGAAATGACTGAAACTTACCTACTCGTCATGACAACTCATACATTCAACAAAGCAAATGTAGTCATGGAATCAAGAATAGAAATAACAAAGAATTAAGAAAAATAGAAGAAACTCTACCATTCATTCAGATAGACATACACCCATACACACATTTGGGACAATCTTCTTTGTTATATTCATCGAACTGAAACTTACATACATTCATACAACATTTCTATATATCCCTCGGTTCTTAGCTTACAATGGAAATCTACAAATGAGATTCGGTCGCTACAACAACTATCAACAACAATGGGCAATCAACAACTGACTATCATCAACAACCTCTACTGGCGAATATTACAAATATTTATACAAAGAGGCGCTCTTCGAGCATTCCCTCCAACTACTCTACGCTACCTTAAATGGAATTAAATGATATCAAGTACTTAACACTTATTAAAATAAATATTGTGTCATACAGATAAGAACGCAATCTCCAAATCTATACTGCGATACGATCCATAAAACAAAATACATTCCCCCATCATCTTACATGACGGCTTAGCCTTTGATCATTTAAAGACATTCATAACTCAAAAAGTTTTTTCAGATATCTCATTAATACATTGATGAGTTTGAAATTCAAAATATTTCAAAATGTGTGCCAGTGCGCCCAACTGTCTTCCACGCGTATTCTTTGTTGGCGATGCTCCTGCATCATACTCCCTTGGCTGAAAAATTCATGGAATCATGTCCATGATTTCCTGCAACGATATTCCATGCTTCTAGATGTCTGCTTCATTAACCTAGCTAGCATCTTCTACTAGTATTCCTTTCCATTTTACCAAGTATTCAAAATATGTATTCCTTCTGGTGTTCTTACCAACCCTTTGATCTATGATCTTTTCCATCCACAACTTCTCTGCTACAGACATATGTTTCTCCCACTAAATCTTTCTTTGATATTTATCTCTTTCGGTTCCATCTTCCCTATAAAGATACATGTCTGCAATGTTGAATATGGGTAATATACCCACATCTTGTAGTAGCTCTAACTCATACGCATTCTCTCCAAATCTTCTCAAGATTTTACATGGCCTTATCTTTTTCAACTTAATCTTGTTGTTTGTTCTTGTGGGTAATCTTTCTTTCCTTAGATGTGCTAGAACCTGATCTCCAACTTCAAATTCAAGCATTCTCCTATGTTGATTGACTCTACTCTTGTATTAGCAGCTAATCTTCTTCAACTGCTCCATGATCTGATTGTAAAGTTCCTACATATCTATAGTGAAATCTTCATCTTCCGCACTTCTAAACTCACTTTGCTTCAGATCTCTTAGCTTTGAAACTCCTCTCAGATTCATTCCATACATGATTTAAAATGGACGCTTCCCAGTTCTCATGTTCACTAAGTCATTATATGCAAACTCGGCTTGTGCTAGAATATGATCCAACTGACTATGGTGTTCAGTGAACTAACTCCTCAACAAATATCCTAGGCTTGTATTCACCACCTCAATCTATCCATCTATCTATGGATGATATGCAGAACTAAAAGAAAGCTCCGTCCCCAACTTTTTCCACAGTGTCCTCTAGAAATGACCAACAAATTTGGTATCCCTGTCTGAAACTATACTCTTGGGCAATCCATGGAGTCTCACAATCTCCTTGAAAAACAAATTTTCAATATGTGTCGCATCACTAGTGTGCTGGCATGGGATAAAGTGTGCCATCATTGAAAATCTGTCCACCACCAAAAATATGGAATCATTTCCTCTTTGTGTCCTTGGCAATCCCAACAAAAAATCCATGCTTATTTCATCCCAAGGCCTCTATAGAATAAGCAATGGCTGATACAACCCAATGTTCTATTTCATTCCCTTGGCATACTGACAAATCTTACAATATTTCATAAATATTTTTACCTCTGCTCTCAAGCCTGGCTAATAATATGAACTGGCTAATTGAGCAAATGTCTTGTCATGGCTGAAGTGTCCGACTAGACCTTCGCTGTGCTTTTCCTTTAGCAAATTATCTCTCATTGAGCATCTGGGTATACACAACTGACATCCCTTAAACAACAACCCATCCTAAATCATATATTCAACCCACAGGCTTTTGTCTCTGAGCACAAGATTCACACATGCTTCATATGCTTCTCCAAAATCTGGATCACTGTGATACATTTCCTGATGGTGATCAAACCCCAAGGTCTTGATTTGAAATTCTTGTCGAATTAAAATCCTCCTGCTCAATGCATCAACAAATTTGTTAGCATTTCCATAAATATGTTTAATGACAAAAGTGAAATTTTGCATANNATCCACTTAGCATGTTTCTAGTTTAACTTCTCCTGTCTGGTTATGAGTTGCAAAGCGTGATTTTCGCTATACAAAAAAAACTCATTGGGCACAAGATAATGCCTCCATTTCTTCAATGCTTGGATTATGACATAGAACTCTATGTCATATGTGGAGTAATTCTATTTAGCTTCATTCAACTTCTCACTAAAATATGCGACAAGTCTGTTGTCTTGGCTTAAGACCACTCCAATTGCAACTCCACTTGCATCACATCTTACCTGAAACGTCTTTCTGAAATCCAGTAGAACCAGAATCGATTGTTTAATTATCTTCTCCTTCAATATGTTGAAGCTCCTTTCAGCCTCTTCTGTCCATTTGAAAGACTTGTTTCTTTTCTTCACTGTATCCATCATCTGAGCACTAATCCCGCTAAAATTCCTGATGAACTTCCAATAAAAACTTGCTAACCCGTGGAAGCTTATTACCGCAAAGATATTCCTTGTTGATGGCCATTCATTTATTGCTTTCACCTTTTCAGGATCCATCTTCAACTCATTTGAAGAAATAACAAAACCTAAATATATGAGCTCTGTCTTCAAGAAATAATACTTTTTCAAATTGATTAACAACTTCTCTTGTTGCAGCCTCCTCATCACTAATTCTAAATGTCTCAAGTGTTCCTCTTTACTCTTGCTAAACACCAGTATATCATCTAGATACATAATCACGAAATTGCCAATGAAATCCTTTAATACTTCATTCATTAGTCTCACAAACGTGCTTGAGGAATTTGTTAAGCCAAACAACATAACAAGCCATTAATATAACCCCTCATTCCTCTTGAATGTTGTTTTCCAATCATTACCTTCTCTCATCCTGATTTGGTGATATCCACTTTTCAAATCTATCTTTGAAAAATAGTTGGCTCCACTCAAGAAATCCATAAAGTCATCCATCCTTGGTAATGGAAATCTGTATCTGATGGTGATCTTATTTATGGCTCTCGAGTCTATACACATTCTTCATCCTCCATCCTTCTTTAGACTTATTACAATTGGTACTTCACATGGACTCAAGATTTCTCTGACCAACCCCTTGTCTAACAGATTTTGAACTTGTCTTTTCACTTCCTCATTCTCTTGAGACATTAACCTGTACGATGCTTTGTTTGGCAGGCTTGATCTTGGTATCAAGTCAATGTGATGGATGATGTTTCTGATAGGTGGCAATGATTTTGGCAACTCATCCACTACAATATCAGGAAAATTCTCTAGTAGCCCCTCAACTTCCTCAGGGAAATCTTCCAATGAAGTACTGGTAAGGATAACCCTCGGTTTGCTCACTACAACAAACTGCATCTCCTGTTCCCTCTTTAATTCATTCAGAAGTTCCTTCCCACTCACAAGAAGTATGATCGTACTAGCTTCCTCCTTCACCTTATTTTCCTCAATTGGCAACAACATATGTGTCCTCCCATTCTTCTCTAAGGTGTAAGTATTTCTCCTCCCGTGATGAATAACATTCCCATCATATTTCCAGGGTCTTCCCAAAAAAACATGACAGACATCCATAGGAATTACGTCACATAGGATATCATCCCTATATCCTCCTATTTTAAAATTAACCAGGCAATGTTGAGTAACTATTACCTGATGACCTTTCTGCAACCATGATACTTTGTACAGTGTCGGATGTGTAATCATCTCCAGCTCTAGCTTCTCCACCATTTCTATGGATACTAAGTTGTAAGTGCTCCCACTGTCAATTATTACCTTGCAAACTCTGTCCTTCATTTTGTAAGTTGCCCTGAACAAATTATTCCTCAGCATTGGCTTTGCAGTCTCTGTCTCTTTCTTCAAAACAACCCTCTTCATCATCAAGTATCTTCCATCCTCTACACCTTCTGCCTCAGCATCTCATTCTGTGCTTCTGAGATGTGAGGTTCACCTTCTTTCTTTCTCTCGGGACAATCCCAAGACATATCTCATGTCGTTTTGTAGGCATACCACCTTACTTCTCCTCCTTTGCTTCTTCCTCTACCTCTGGGAAAAGAAATTTTACCACCACTCTGCCTTCCTCGAGAACTTCCTCATTTCTCAGCGTGACTATGTGGTTTCTCTACCTCATCTCTGGGCTTCTGCTCCTTATATTGGGCAACTCCTTTGCCTTTGTTCAATATTTGACTCTTGTTCTGTTGACTCTGCTTTCTATACAACTTCTCTTCTACTTTTAGCGCCATTTGATACACGTCCTCTACAGTCTTGACTGTCGCCATAATGATTTCATCCTGAATTTCGTATCTCAGGCCATTAATGTATCTGGCAACCTTCTTCTCGTCTCTCTCTCTTTGTCCTACTCTAATATTCAATTTGTATAGCTCTTCTATGTACTCCTTCACAGTTAATCCTCTCTGTCTCAAGTTTTTCATCCTGCTAAACAGATTTATTTGGTAATCCTTGGGCACGAATTTCACCTTCAAGTTGGCTACCATTTGATCCCAACTCTTGATCTTTTTTAACCTTTGCTCCTTCTGTCGGCCTGTAGTTCATCACACCACAGTGTTGCATGTCCTTTTAGTCTAGTGACAACATGTCTTACCTTCTTCTCCTCTTTGACTTCCTCATAGTCAAAATACTTGTCCATTGCTTGAATCCAATCAAGCAATTCCTCCATGTCTAAATTTCCTTCATACATAGGGATGTCAATCTTTTCTCTCGCACCCTATTTGCAACCGCTCTCAACAAGCGTTCTTCCACAGCATCCTTAGCCACAACTTCTTCTTCGACTTCTACATTTTCGATTTCTGCCTCGCTGACATCTCCATCATTTGACAATCTCCTTTGTGTTGTTTCCATGGCATCCAAACTCGCACACAATTCTCTCATTTCTCTTTCCATAGCTCTGTTAGTTACGGGTGGATCAACACATCTTCTAGGCGACATTGTGTTGAAGTTTATCCTTCTCCCTATAGAATTCAATTTTGTATTCTTCTCTGATACCACTCTGGCACAAACACCCTTCTCTCCAAAAGGGATGCTTGACCTCCTGGTTTTAGATCGTTTGAATTTCTGAGTTGGAGCAACTCCATGGGTCCCTGCGGCACCCAAAACTACCTTACCCACACACACAGGCTCTTCTGCAAGTGGCCACGGCTATGACTGTGGGTCTACCTCCTTCGCGGTTCAGACTTCGGGGATATCCTGAATCCTACCTTCACTCCTTCCCGAAGTTCTCAAAACTGAGTCTCCGAACTTACGCCACGCGTCTCCTCAGATTCATCGGCCCCACAATGGTTCGGACTTCGCGACCCCGTGAAACTCTAGGCCTTTCACGGACAACCTCCAATATCCCGATTTCTGAATTCTTAAATCTTGTTGCCACGTGCTCTCCTGCGGTCAATAGTCGAGATTGAATCACAACTTTGGACTTCGCGACTCAGCCTTAGTCAATTTTCCAACTTGTCGAACTACGAAATATCGAAATACTTCGTAGCTATCCTCCATGTAACTTTACCAGATCTAGCAGTTTGGAGTTGTTCATCTCCTCCTAAGAATGAATCTCACATTCACTGGCTTTGAAAAGAAATTCAAGGGCTCCTTTCCTTGAAGATTCCTGTTTCTCTCCCTCCTGATCTTTCCTGCTCTGAACAATCTCTTCGACCCTTGTTCGAAATTTCATGGCCTATGCACACTTTGCAATAGACTTGCATCCACACTCAACCATTTGTCAATGATTTTACACTCCTTGTGATTGTTCTTCAACTGCTTCTATCCCTCATGATTGAATCACGCTATCCTTCCTGAGCTTTCGAGTCTGAAAACTCTGTCACGCACTCCTTCCAGACATCAATGCACTCCTTGCATACATATAAGTTCCACTATCTCCTTTGAGATTTTGAGTCGAAATAAACTCAGTCACGCACTCGTTGCGGACACTATCCACACCCTGCACTTTCTCACTGAACAGAAATGACTGAAACTTACCTACTCCTCACGAAAAATCATACATTCAACAAAGAAAATGGAGTCATGGATTCAAGAACAGAAATAATAGAGAATTAAGAAAAATAATAGAAACTCTACCATTCATTCAGATAGACATATACCCATACGCACATTTGGGACAATGTTCTCTTTTATATTCATCAAACTGAAACTTACATACATTCATATGAAATTTCTTTGTATCCCTCGGCTTTTAGCTTACAATGGAAATCTACACATGAGATTCAGCTGCTACAACAACTATCAACAAAAATGGGCAATCAATAACTGGCTATCATCAACAACCTCTACTGGGAAATATTACAAAGCTTTATACAAAGAGGCTCTTTTCGAGCATTCCCTCCAACTACTCTACGCTACCTTAAATGGAATTAAATGATATCAACTACTTAACACCTATTATAATAAATATTGTGTCTGACAGATAAGAATGCAAGATCCAAATCTGTACTGTGATCTGATCCATAAAAATAAATATATTCCCCCATCATCTTCCGTGACGACTTAGCCTCCGACCATTTAAAGACATTCATAACTCAAAAAGTTTTGTCATATATGTCATTAATACATTGATCAATTTGAAATTCAAAATATTTCAAAATGTGAGCCAGTGCACCCAGTTGTCTTACACGCTTATGCTTTGCTGGCGATGCTCCTACATCAAGTGGATTCTACCCTGTACGAACGTTTAGTATGAAGTTTGTTGTATCTTACAACAACTAGGCCTGATATTATGTATGCAACCAACTTTGTTTCCAGGTTCATGGAATCCCCCAAATATTCTCACTGGAAGATGTCATAAAGGATTCTGAGATATGTTGCAGGCACTCTCAATTTTGGCTTATGGTACACTCAGTCTGATGATAATCATATCTCTGGTTACACAGACAATGATTTTGTAGGTAGCCTAGATGACTGGAAAAGCACCTCAGGACATGCTTTTCACTTGGGCACAAACTTGATTTCTTGGGCATCAAATAAGCAACCCATTATATCAATATCTTTTGCAGAGGCAGAGTATGTTGCTGCTACCTCATCTTCCTGCCAAGCTGTGTGGCTGAGAATAATATTGAATGATATGTCACATACAGAAAAGGAGCCAATTCCTATCTTCTGTGACAACACCTCATCAATTTCTCTATTAAAAAACCAAGTGTTTCACAAGGAATGTAAGCATATTGACACTCGTTTTCACTTCATATGCGAGCTAGTCAATAATGGTGACAACACACTTCAATTTTGTGGCTCTGGAGATCAACTCGCAGATATTTTTACAAAGCCACTTGGAAAATCCATTTTTTATTTTCAGAGATAGCACTTGGCCATTATCAGTGATGATGTTTGTAACTGTTGAGTTTAATAGGGAGTATTAATTATCTATGTAACCTCAAAAGTATGTGACTGTACACTGCCAACAGTCATGGCCATCTGTATGATTATTTCTTGATTTTTTTGATTTGTTGAAGCTTATTTAGTTCATCTCTTTTCCTTTAATGAATTGTGCTCTGCTCATTCTTGTTTCTAATTTCGTTTGTGTATTATCTTCTTTGCTTCTCATTTTGTGAAATATCTCTAGACAAGCGGTATACTACATGAATTCATGTTACCTTATATAATTAGTATATATTTGATAAGGATATCCATTTATATCAATGAACATTTTTCTAAAAAATGGTATACTACATAACTTTATGTTACTTCGGATAATTAGTATATATTTGAAGAACTTTACTTAGATAAAGTGGCATGACCTAAAGTTTTGGCTGACTTCCAAAGTTAAATGTTTAGAATGCTTCAATTTGATCTTGAATCTCCACAACTCCTTATTTTTTTATAACAATTTCTTTAAAATATTAATGTGGTTTTGATTTTCTAAATGGAAATGAGAGTCTTTCATTCTTAATAATCATTTATTCAAAATTTTGAAACAAGTTAAGATCTTAATTTATTATATATATATATATATATCAGTTTTGAATTATTTCTCTTCTCAATAAAACTGAAATCTACATAATATCTTATAAGTCAAAATCAAATTTTATTAATAATCATATAAATTAAAATAAATCATATCAAATCTAATTTATTCTAAAGTCAAATTCAAATTTTATTGATAATCATCTAAACTAACATTTAGATCATATCAAATCAAATCATATGAAACATACTGTATCATAAATTCAAATTCAAATTTTATTAATAAACATTTAAATTAACATAAACCATTCAATAATATAAACTAACATAAATCATATCAAACCTAATATTTCATAAATTCAAATTTTATTGATCATTTAAACTAACATATATCAAACCTAATGTATCATAAATTGCGAGAGATCAAAAGCAATTCTAGAGACCTTGACACTTAATGTATCATAAATTGCTAGAGATCAAAAGCAATTCTAGAGACCTTGACACTTAAAACATATGTTCACTCATGCTTTGCAATGGTTTGCCTCTTAACTTGTTATCTCACTTTATCTCGCATTTATAATGGTTAACCTCTCGCTTTATAATGCATTTACTAGTGATACTCTTAGCTTGTTGGCCCACGTGCTCTTGCGATCCCTGGAAATCATAAAACTGAATGGTCTTGTAAGTTGTAACGATTTCCTCAGTAGTTATATTTCAAATCATATCAATTAAGGAAACCGGATCTTCCACGTTGGTCTGAAAATTCACGAGGTTCAGACCAACACATCTCTTTAAATTGTTTGAGTGTACATTAAAGTAGTTATAACGGATTCACCTAATTTCAATTTCGGCAAAGTTCTAGTAATTGGATTATAAATCATATGACCGTGATTGTTAACTGTTAGAGATTGATTTTTCTAACCGTAGAGATTGGGTGGGAAGTTACATGTACACAGTTCGAATACAGTGGAGAGTATAACTTTCAATTTGTGGAAAAAAAGTCGAAACTTTTCAATATCAACATGATATCCCTCGAAGTAAGTATTTTACGTTCGGAGAAAATATTGTGTAGACATAAGTTAATTAGACATTTAACGTCGCGGCATAAGTTAACCATAAACTATCATTTTCCATTATTATTTATTTATTTGAGTAAAAAATATTCAAAACTTAATGTTTGAGTTAAATAAAAGTTATTAGATTTTAAATTATTATTATTATTATTTATTTTAATGAGTAATTCAAATTTTTAAAAAGATTGGTAATAGTAAAAGAATATGAAAAAATATTAAAGTAATTCAAATTTTTAAAATGTTGGATATAGTGATGACGATGATTTACATTCATTGGGACTGAATAGACTACTTTATTGAACTTTAAGAGGGTAAGGGATTATTTGCAATTCTTTAGAATTTTGTTTCTTTGATGGAAAAGCACCAAGGTCACCATAATTTTGTTGAGTTAAAAGGTTAGGAAGGTTGGTAGTGTGACAAATATTTTGAAATTGAGATCTAATGTGGGTATAGGTTGGACAATCTACGAGAAAGTCCTTTTCATCTTCAACCTTCTTAGTGTCACAAAGGTGATACACTTGGCCTATTAGGAATTGACCCACACCCAATTTCACTATGGAGATGGTGAAAATTTGCTTTTATCTTAGCAATGCTCATTATTTTCTTTACACTTGTCAAAACAGAGAGATAATTTTGATCTTCTAGATTATGGTTGATTACATCCTTATAATGCCACTTTTCTTTTTTCCTCTAACTCTTTGTCCCACCACATTTTCTCCTTAAATTTTGATTTAATGATGTTTTTAATAGTATCCTTATTGCGCAAAATGGTCTCTAACATGATTCCCCAATGACTTAGTCAAGATTGGGCATTTTTATGCTATTGTAGCTTGAGTCTAAGGTAGGTGGTTACAACTTAATTTTGAAGCAATTTTAGGAAGCCTCTTGTCTTCCATGTTGTTTAACTTTTTCTTATACATTAGGTATCTAATCATAGCGGTTATGTGAATGGGGGAAAGGCTTTCCTCTAAGACGAGGATGGGATAGGAGATTATAGGTTATAGAACTCTTTTGGATTTTCTCTATCTTTCTCCAGGATTCTCAAGACAACAAGTGTAACAGGAGTCTCAAATAGAAGTTTCTTCTTATCTCATATCCAAAGACTTGTTGATTGACAATTGTTTTCAATCCCATAATAAGTTTTTCAGCCCCCAATAATCCTTTTCTCAATACTATAATTCCAGTCGATGAATATCGATTCCAAGATATTTATGAAGTCACTTCCCCCAAATTGTTGTTGTCATATACAAAGGTATCATAAGTGGTCTTATTGGATTTAATGATCATGACCTTAGACTTGTCACTATTAACACCCGTATTGGAGAAAAAAT
>JASDQU010373022.1:3360-24814 GCA_032191745.1 Picea mariana
ATCTTGAATATTTAGAGTATGGGGTGTCCCCCCCGTTTTCAGCATTTTTATGATTTGTTCCCAATACTCACCCTTTCTAATAATTTCATTGAATGGAACAAATATTTTTATTTTGGCCATCTCATGTTCAAAATTGAAAGGGGGACAGGTTTTCTCTACCTCTTTTCCACTCACCTCTCAGCCCGTCTCTAGAGCTTTCTTGGGGACCTCCTACTTCGACTTAGCATTCTCTGTCACGTCCTTGGTCATGCTGTCTGACCTTGGTCACGTTTTCTAACCTTGGTCGGCTCATGGAAGGGGTTTTCACTGGAGGCTTCCTTGTGGGGTTCATTTGTTGCGACTCGGTAGGCACATCTTTGCTCCGGAGGTTGTACTTCTTCTGGAACTACATGATGGCGTTTTGATAGCCTTTCCTGAACTCTTTTGTCTCCCAAGATGGTGCATCATCTATTTCAAGTATCATATCATCATCGGTCTCTGCCACGAAGTCTTTGTTTCTTCTCATATACCGGTCATGCATGCTCTTTGTATGGAACACGTGCGGATTTTGTTCATTGTAACAAAGCATCTAGTCATCGAACGTTTGGTCGAAATCCTCATCCACGTAGTTGTTCTAGAAATGAGGTCTCGTCTACTAGTCACCTTGATCCCTTTTCTCTTTCTCTTCCCTCTATCTAATCTAAGGGATTTGTCCCCTTCTAACGTTCTGATTCCTGGGCTGTGGCTCGTTCTGTTCTCAGGCGACAGGTCTGTTTCCCATGGACAATCTCTCCATCAACTTCCCATGGTCTTCATCATCATGTCGAATTAGTCGTCTGAGGACCGAGACGTCAATGGTTGTGCATCTCCCTGGGGTCTCTTGTCACCTCGGTTGAACCTTGGTTTTATTTTTCCCGACGCCATCATGTTTACTTCTACTTCAACAACGTTACTCATTATAGCATCTAGACTCGTTGATCTTCTTTCCCTCAACAACATGCCGAAATCAGTGTCGAAGGAATCAGCATACCGCAATTGTGCAGCACCAGGGGGCAGCTTGACTTCTGCAGGGATGGATTTGTACACCTTCAGGAAACGGGATGAGAATTCCTACACTGTCTCTTCCGGTGATTTCTTCATATTATTGTATTGTGTTAGCAACTACAATGGGTTTTTCTTGTCCCCCCATTTATTTAGGAGCGATGTCTCGAATGCGGTGAAGTCCCGAATGCTCACGGGCGGGAAGGATTTGAACCATTTTCTTACATCTCCCAAAAGGCTCTGCACAAACAGCCTCATTTTTGCATCTGCGTAGTCCACCTCTTCTAGGTCACTGAAATTGCTAAACCAATCTAGGTGCCTCCGAGCGGAAACATTTCCCTCAGCATCCTAGAGCCTAATTCTCTGGCTATAATTCTAGGGCAAGTCATGTAATTGGGCTGGTGGGATGAGGGGAACGAATCTGGCAGCCATAGCCCTAGAAGGATTCAAATTATGAGGAATATTATTTGATACTAGAGCTTGGAATTTCTTCAGGTCAAAAACAGTCTCATCTAAACTGGTTTCTGACTTAGACCTGAAGAGAGTTTGCTTGAAGAATGTGTCAAACTTAAGGTCGTCAATGATATGCGCGTCGTCTTTGGGCAAGGACAAGCTTTTGTCCAGGTAGTAGAACAGGTGTGGCGCTTTCTCTCTAGTCTTGTGCAGAATCTTCTAGGGGTCGTACACAGGCTCTGTGGAGTTTGGGTCAGGATTTTCTCTGGTATAAATAATCTTTGGAGCCAGGGTTCCTGAAATGCGCTACTTGGAGCTATTGGTCTGTTATGACTGGAGTCACCAGGGTAAAGGTTTCATCCGATATGGATGTTTGTCCCTCTCTTACCCTTAGGGGTCAAACTGCAACGTTAGTCATTCTCCCAGGGAAAATCTATTCAATTTCATCCCCAACAACGAAGCCAGAATGTTTGCACTCCGTAAATCTGTTTGGTTGATAAACAGACGATGAAGGTAACTTTTTCAACCAACTTTGAGACCTAAAACTAACCTTTCGGATCCAGAGAGAGATCTCTCGGGAGGCACGGTCTCTGCGCAGGATATGGCTTTGAAAGCAGTGGCTAGATTTAACACCTTTGATATAATGGGTTCTGGTTATATTGGCGCAAGAAAGTAAGACTTGGGCTATGGATTCGATCATAGGAAATGACAGAGACAAATGACTCATTGATTTAAATTGAGAGGATAAGGCTAGGTGAGTAAGAGTCTTCAGTGTAAAATCGTATAGTGAGGCGGGAGAAAAACACAGGAAGTAACTAAGAGCACCGTTGCGGGTGAATTCAAAGTTAACTTGTTAGAGGAAAACATTTTTTCTAAGTGGCGCAAACAAGGGGTGTTCCCCAACGAATCCACAGGTTCGAAAATTCATTATGAAATAGACATAAAAATATATGAATAAAGATGACAGGAAGCACATACGCAAAGAAGAGGCACAATACATCCAACCGCTACAACTAGAATCTTTTCATCAAGTTACAGGACCTTTGCATTAAATTTCGGTCAAAAACTCAAATTACATACAATAGATTTTGTCTACCAAATTTGCCAACCAAACTAGCTTACATCGAAAATATGAAATATATAAAAGAGGGCGTCACCTGGGCTACCCTGCTTTCTAACTGCTAACCCTAAAACTAGGAAAACTAAGTAGCATGCGTTGGAGACTCTTCACATGGTGCATGTCCAAAAATAGACAATAATCACGTCTATTTACCCACGACCATTCGCAAATTTTCCACAAGGATTTGATCATCAGTCAGGTCTCGATATGAAGAAAAGTGTGTCGGTGTATCCCTTTGATCAGGTGTCCGAGCAAACAGGTGTCTGTCAAAAACTTGTTATCTGCTATAACGAATTTGATTTCCGTTTCGCATTCATTTGCTGGAAAATGTGTGTGGCGAGTGATTGTTTGATTGTCATGGCTATTATCAAAAAGGTAGAGCGCTTTGGGGAAACATGTCCTTCAAAAATGCCAAGATTCATCTTATGTTTGCAGATGTAGAGACGAGCGTTAGCTAGGCTCGTTTCTTTTGCGTGCTAGCAAGAGCCATGCAAGCCTCTTTCTCGGTCGCTTCGTATTCTCCGAGATACTCTTCATGCCTTTCTTTCGTCAGTCTCTATGCTTCTTGCAGCTGTATAATGGTGTCTTGCGCCTCTCTGAGTTGTTTTTTTAGCCATGCCATGTTTCCCTCACGACCATGCGTTGTTGATGCTTCCATGATCTTTGTCGCTATATGTCACCTTAACTCCATGTTTTCTTGATAGAGTTCAGTGATGGCCAACTTTGCCTATTCCAATTGTTGAGGTGGCTCTTGATCAGTCACTCCTGTGATATCCGCTTTCCTTGTTCTACTCCTCTTTTTACGGCTCAATCCTTCAACAGGCTCTAGCCGGATGGCGTGCATGAGTAGCTATTCAACCTTCAATATGGCAAGCGGCTTTACTAGAAATCGATCTTCCAAAACTTCCTTGTTCTTCCTCAGCCTGGCCCTCCTTCAAGGCATTTGCAGTTGACGAGATGGGGCTTCTATTGTTTTCCCTTCCTGTGTAAGTCCCTCTGCTTCAAGTTATGTGTGGCTTGATCTAGTCATCTCTGCGGGTAAAGGAATAACTCCTTTCACATCTTTGGGTATGCCTGTTGCAGGTGAGAATGACTCCCAGTCCTTTTGGAGCTGGGACCTTGCAATTATGCTACTCTGAGTGCCTTTCCTAACGTTCTGAGAGGTCGCCATGGCGCAATCAGTGTGTATTATGTGCACAATATATCTAGCAGATGCACAAAAAAGGGGAAGGGAGGAAATCTAAACCAACTGGACTGCCAAGGAAAATTGCAAATGGAGTGCGGGCCTAGTTCTACGACTAAGAAAGGTGTCAAGCATACGAGCTTTCTAACGAGTTGGGCAGAAAAAGGAATTATGTTGGAGGACATTGAATTCATGGTGACGAGATGTTTCGAGTCGAGTTGCAGGTTTTCCATGGCAAATCCCCATGTGTAGGATACAGGCACTAAGGTTTGTTGGGTATGCATGATACGAACGTCGTGATTTTTCATTCCTTTGGCCTTCATGATGAATTGATAATAGTTGTTGTACTTGCCGATGTGACTTCCATTAACTACTTGACTTGAACTGGGGCACGTAGAGACTGGCTTCTTAACATGACTCGACTCTTTGGAAAAGACATACCCGTACCACTTATACAAGTTTTGACTTTGACATCCCTTCCCGTTTCCAAGGGTGAACCGACCACTTGTTGACCTCGACCTCACAGTGCTACGTACCTGACTTCACATGTTTGGACGCATGGGTCACAACGTGACTTAGAACCGACTCTAACAGGAAAGAAAAATGGTGGCGCTAACAACGGGTATCACTCACAGGCAGGAGGGGTGGAGGTGAACCTATGGATTACTACATTTGCCACCATTGTGTGCCAGGTACCAAAAAAAAACAGTGGAAAGGTAGCCATCAGGGATGTCCGGGATCTGTCGTTGCAGACTATCCTTTACACCATTACTCGCATGGTAGGGAGTGGAGCTCCCCATATTGATTTGTAGATCCATTTTCAATATGTGATAGAGTGCATGGAGCCCAAGGTCTTCAACTGGTGTGAGGGGGTCCTAAAAAGCATGAAGAAACAACTTACCAAGTGCCGAAATGGTTGGTTGAAGCAATTTGGATATGGGTCCATCTTGGTGTCCTTCTCTCTGGAGAGGGTTCTTGTCCTACGTCTACAGGTGGAGTGGGGCATACCCGCTCCATAGAATCCATGAATGAAGAGGTGGGTGGATCTTATGGCTCGACATGGTGGTGTTCCTATCGTCAAGTATGATGATGTCTTCTTCCAATGTCTAAGGAATCATTTGCTCATGGTGGAAGACTACGCATATGCCAGGGTAGATTTCCGTGGGGATCCAGATCTAGCTCTTCCCGATGGGTCCAAGTTGGGGTACATAGGTAAGAAGGAATTTTTTGCTTATATAATGTTTTTGATATTTTAATTTATATAAAATGTTTTTTTGTTATTTATCTCGTGACTAATCAAGTTCTCTCAACAATGTAGATGTGGGGACTTATCGTTCACCGAGATCATCTCCAATCTAGAGATGCAGAGAGAGAGGTGTTGTAGCAGGGGTGGCTGTCACAAATCTCGAGGCTATAGAATAGAACCTGAAGGGACCGACCATGCATGTCCTTGATGCCAGGGTTGATGAGCTTCCTGGGCACTGCCAACACCACACGGTAGGCGTGTCTACATCTATCAGTCGACTACTCCGTAGAGTAGCACGGGCAGTCGCTTGTTACAGCAAGCATTATCCTTGATGCTTTTTGTACATGAATCCATGAGCTTCATATTTTTGATATTTTGGTCTTCAGACAAAACACTTTTTGTAAAATTTTACCATTATAATTATAAAGTTCCTATCGACTTACTTGTTTTTCTAAAAAGTGTGATTGGATTTATAAATGCTCAAATGTCTGTCCAACACATGATTAGCCAATGCATCTGTTAATGTATTTAGACATCTAGGAATGTGTTGATATTCGATGTAATCAAAATGTCGTTCCAAGAGGCGAATCTGTAAATATACCCTTAACAAAGTAGGACTTCGGATGGAATAAATGTTACTCAACTGTAGTAATACTAATTGTGAATCAAGTCGTACAATAAGATGACAGATTCCAAGTGAAACGGCGTCAGTTAACAACTCGATAATTGCACTATTTTCTGTGATATTATTAGTTGCACGACCAAGGCAAACACCATGTAGATTCATCAATTCATCTGTAGGTGCATAGAATGCCCAAGCAACATATGCTAAGTTTTTAGTACTTCGACTAGCTCCATCGGTGAAGCCAATATAGGGTAGTGAAGACACTGACATCTGGAAACCAAGCACAATGCAAGGTAAGTAGCTGGAAGGCGAAACCAAAAACGAACAAGCACACAAGAGTATGATACATTAAAAATACACAACACTCATGCAAAAATGATTTTAAGCATAGTACTTTTTCAAGTAAATCCCATGTATGGGTTCACTCAAAGGAATTCCCTCATAATCTACCAGCTCATAAGCCCCTTTCTCCAACACTTATTTGGCAATATAAGAACCTAGCCACATGGGCTTGAACTTATTGACCCTTAGTAAATCACGATCTTGTTCGTAAAGGAGAACTAGATCGCCTTCAGAAAATACACGTGGTTTGACATGCTTGTCATATTGAGCTTTGACACACTTTTTCTGGGTTTCAATGACTAAGGCAACATCACGACGAGTTTCGTCTAATAGCATCAAAAACAAAAGATGTTCCTCTTAAGCTGAGGTGCCAGGGAGAAGTTCAACAACTAGTTTCAAATATAGGATTTCACATTCAATCAACAAAATTGTTTCAATACCATATACTAATTGGAAAGGTGTAAACCATGTTTCAGACTTAATGGATGTCCAATAGGCCCACAATGTTGAGAACAACATTGTGTGTCAACTTGACTTGTGAATTCCTACCATCCGTCGAAGCATAGTAGTGAGTACTTTGTTGATCGCTTCAACCTAACCATTGGCCTGTGGATAATAGGGGGTTGAGTTTTTATGTCGAAGACCCAACTTCTCGGTAAGTTCAAACATCGTGAAATTGTGAAAATGACTACTGTGATCATCGACGATGGTTTGAGGGACACCAAATCTAGTAACAATATGATTGAATATGAATAACGCTGCATTTTTCCTATTATTATCAAATGTAGGCATCGCCTCATCCCATTTAGTGAAATAATACACAGCTACGATGATGTATCCATTCCCCCCGACCGAGTGAGGGTTACATGTCATGAAGTCAATGCCCCATTTAGCAAATGGAAGAACGGAAAGTAAAGGGTGAGATCGAATCTTAATGTTGTAGGTTTGACAAGCGTGGCATTTCTGAATGACAATAATGCAATCCTTAAACAATGAAGGCCAGAAATAACCAACTCGTAAGATCTTTTGGGCAGTGGCATACCCAGACATATGACTGCCACATGCTCCAGAGTGTAATTCATCCAAAGATTTCTTGGCTTCATCGTAGGTGAGACATAGTCGCAAGATGGAATCAATACCACGGTGGTAAAGGGTATCACCAAGGATAATGTATTGACGGGCCTGATACTGAATTCGACGGCGATATGTACTAGAAACATTGCGTCGGAAAGTTTGGGTCTGGAGATAAATGATAATATCTCCATACCATATGTCATCAGAACTGATCAGAAAGAGAGATTCATCAGGTAAGGTATCCTCTGCCACAGTTTCTATTTTAGTAGAGGGAAGGTCACATATCAATTCGGCAAAAACCAAAGACTTCTTTGACTTGGCACGTTCAAACTCCAAATCAAACTCTTGGAGAATAACTATCCATTTAGAGTACTTTCCCCCCAGCAATTGTCGAGTAAGGATGTGTTGCATGGGGTTGCAATCAGAAATGACTGTGGTTCTACATAATAAGATGTAGTGATGAAAACGTTGAACAACTTGAATAGCTGCCAAGGCCAGTTTCTTCACATGTAAATATTTGGTTTTGGTAGTCGTGAGACTCTGACTCAAATAGTATATAACATGTTCATCATGTGAATCATCCTCTTGGACTAGAAACATAGCGATGGTAGAGTCTGAAGCAGCTAAGTACAGGAAATAATCTCGACTATAATCAAGTGGAAACAACAGTGGTGTACGGGTTAAGGCGAGTTTCAAAGTTTCAAAGGCTTTGTTGGCAGTGTCGTCCCATACAAAATCATAACCTTTCTTGAGAAGACAAGTAAATCCTTTCATTAATTCAGCATAGTTAGGAATGAATCGACGTAAAAAGTTTGCATTCCCTTGCAAACTTTGGAGCTGTCGTAGAGTGGAAGGAGGAGGTAAATTGAGAATAGCCTCAACCTCCAAGGGGTCTACCCTAATCCCATGTATAGACACGATAAAACTACGAAGTCGTCCAGACTCCACACAAAAAACACATTTGTGTGGATTCAATCGTATGCGATAATAACGATAGCATAGGAAAATGGCCCGTAGATGTGTCGGTTGATCTTGACGACACATAGAATGCGTCGATAGATCGTCTAGATAGGGTTGTACAATGCTTAATGTTGTGAAAAGTGTAAGACATAGAGCGATGAAAAGTTGCACCAGCATTTTTGAGACCAAAAGGTAGTTTCTGGTATGCGAACGTTCCCCAAAGGAAAATAAAAGCAGTCTTATGTTGATCTGCAAGAAAAATATTGATTTGATTATAGCCGGAGAAACCATCCATGAAGGAGAATATTTCACTACTGACATAGTCATCGACAATCTAATCAACGAAAGGGGTTGGATAATTATCTTTGGGACAAGCTTTGTTTATATCCCTATAATCTACACAAACGCGGATCGTGCCTTGTTTCTTGTTAACCAGAACAAGATTTGACACCCAATCGGTCAAAGCCATAGGATAGACAAAGCCAACTTTAAGAAGTTTTTCAACTTCAAGCTTAATAGCA
Source organism: Picea mariana (assembly GCA_032191745.1). Taxonomy (NCBI): domain Eukaryota; kingdom Viridiplantae; phylum Streptophyta; class Pinopsida; order Pinales; family Pinaceae; genus Picea; species Picea mariana. Next base: position 11,905 of record JASDQU010373022.1, read on the forward strand.
GCCGCTTTACTTGGATGTACTGGGTGAAGTCTCTGCCAAACGGGTTTAGCGTCCGGGTAAGTCTTAATCTCATGCAAAACAATATCAGGATCAATACCATGCATTTCTTCACAACTCCAGGCAAAAACATCACAGAATTCTTGGAAAAGGGTTTTATAAGTGCGGACCTCATCAACAGAACATGAGGCACCGATATGAACATTTTCCATGACTCTGGGTTTAATCAATATGTCAAGAGGAACGGTAGGTGAAATATTACCCAAGTTCCCTTCATACAAAACATTGTGTGTTGATTCAGGAATAGAGGAAATAACAACAACGGTAGATGGAGTCTAAATCCGTTGGTAACTCTCTATGGTCTCATGTTCCAGGAAGAGAATAGAATGATAATGCCCATCATCACATGGAGTATCTTCCATAGACATGACCATCATGATCATCTCATTAGTAGGAAATATCACGTGGAATGGATCGAGAGACGTATCACAGAGAGGAGGAGAAGGAGTTGTTGATTTAATAGCTTGATAAGCCTATTCTACTGGACTCAAAGGCATTCGGTCGATGTAACGAAGACAGTCGTCAAAGCTAGGAGCTATCCATGGGTCATAAGATGCATGGGTTTCACTAACAGAGATCGATATCATGTTAATCGAGGCGACAAAAGGAGGAGGAATATTGGGTGGTGGAATAGGAAAACTACCCATTAAGGTTGAATATTTTAAGAGACCCACACTGACATTCTCATAACTGGGAGGTGTTTTTGAAATGAAAGGTACGTTGCTCATACGCGAATTGGAATTAAATAAGGCTAGTTGATCAACAATAATGACCTTTCCTTAGTGCGGGAAACGTAACACACAGAAAAGGGTAGACACAACTATGTGTATGGAATCAATCTAGCTACAGCCAAGTAGAAGGTTGTAATCGAGAGGTGCATCAAACACCTCAACCTCAACATTAACCGCCTTACCTTCTAACATAATAGACAATGAAGGAAGAACACCATAAGGTTTAAACCATGTACCATTAAAAGCCTTAAGATTATTTTGAGACTCAGTAAGGGAAGGAGAGCCAATAGCTTTCCAAAAAGTGAAGGACATGACGCAAGTCGAGGCTCCTTCATCAATAATGGTTCGACAAATATTCTTATTTTCCACAACAACTTGTATCAAAGATTATCATATTGGTATGGGTAGGATAAATTCCACCAATAGCCTTTAACATCTCCTTCTGTTGAGTAGGACAACTTTGAAGGACTTCGAGATCCGACATCACAGAGGGTGCTTGCACAAGGTCTTCTACAATACTGTACTTTTGGGCAGCACGTGCGTGAGGATTAAATGTGGAATTTCGAACAACGCCCTTGGGAGGAGGACAAAGAGCTGTATCTAGGCCTTGTCATTTGAGATGAAGATGACCATTTAGAGGTGAAGTTGGTGGAGAAGGTTGAACCAACGAAGGTGGTAATTCATCAACTTTCTCTTTTGAAGGAGAATGATCTTTGGCTCGAGTTATGGCTTCAACTATGTTATTCTTGCAGTCACCAGTACACATAAGTACATAAGATGTGGTAGAGGGAGAAGGTTGGTCATGAATGACCAATTGGACCTGCTGCTAAGAAGGAAAAGGTTGTGACAAGACGATGGGTGTAGCAGGTGTCCCGGTCCCTTGCAGGAACTTAGTAACCTTAGCATGTCGTGGAAAATCTTTCGTATAATGATCCTCACCATAGATAAGGAAAGAATAGTGAGGTTTACGCTTGTCTTTGTCATTAGCAGGTTGTGTTTTGTGTTTCTCAAATTGTTGATTATTTTTTTTGTCCTCCTTATTCCTACCCTTCCCTTTCTTTTTATTTTGATTTTTACCGGTAGGTGTAGATTGAACTGAATTAACTTCAAAGGTTTTATCAGTGGAACGGGTTGGATTAGGAGTATTTTGTACATTAGAAGTAGTAAACTTGGGATTGGCATGAATGGCTTGTTTAGACCGAGTCTCAGTATGAAAAGTGCCAATCGTGCCATCAACAGCGTGAGAAGCTACTGGAGGTGTTGGGGTAGGATTCGTAGATGGATGAGGAGCATCAAGAATTAAGTCATATAGGGTGCTCGTTTGCGAATAAACGAGATCCAAATATTGAACATGATTAATCACTTTCTCTTCAGAGACGACACCACCCATGGCAACATAATGGGCTATAGGACCAATGAGTGATTTGGTAAACCAGCCAACAACTGATCAAGAAGGGGAACTTTGATTAAGCGTCTTCTCCTCCTCCAATCATCAATATGATCAGAAATATGAGTGGAAGAGGATTGTTTAAATGAACTCAAAATCTCAGTTCCTGTCTCATATCGAATTGGCAATTGGTAATGTGTTAAGAACGCCATGGATAAGGTATTGAAGTCATTAAAGAATCCTCGTCGTAACTCAATATACCATTTGGCTTCCGAACCCGTAAGAGTTCGTTGGAAAAGTTGCAATCTAATGGAGTCATCCATCAATGAATTAGATGAACACCAAAGATGGAAAGTCATGACATGATTATTTGGGTCTTCTCTCGATCGGCCATCAAACTTAGGAATGTCAGATGGTAATTTGGTCAGTATGACAAGCCAATAAGGAGAATGCAAAATAGGATCATTCAAAATCCTAGATAAATACGGTAAACCCAAAGTAGCAAGAAAGGGAAACTGTCTGTTCACTTGAGGAAACTAATAGTTTTGAGGAGTTAGTCTCGTAGGTATACCAATATGACCATAAGCAGGTTGTAGATAGTTAGATAGTCCTAAAAAAATTGGTTGCGGAGTATTTTGAGTCGAATAGCCAACATGAGTTGGTTGATTAAGTAAGCTCCCTTGGAAAGGAGCGTTAGACTACAAATTTTGACCCCGAGTAGGATTCATAGAACCTAGATATGGTTGTCTGAGATTAGGGGGTACAAAAGAATCAACTTGAGGATGTTTCCCCCCAGACGGTTGTTGATTCCCTGGGAAAGGAAGAGTCCAAGGTTGAGATTGTAATCCAAGTATACTTTGTCCATAAACTGGGTTATGCCCTCCAACTTGAGGTTTCCCTCCAACCTGAGGTTGACCTCCAATAGGAATCTGAAAACCAGAAGTGACAAAAGGATTGGTGGGTCCAACTTGATTAGAGCTACTAGGGCCAGGATGATTAGATCCTCTAGGCAAAGGTGGAGGAGGGACGTAAGGCCCCCCGGAGAGAACTTGAGTAGCTGTAGGAACAAAATGACTAGCAACATTATATCCAGGAGGAACAAAAATATTAGACCCTCTGGATGGATTTTGGGCAGGAATAGCAATGGAAGTATTCAAAGCATTATACCTAGGGGGAAGTGACGGATTTGATCTAAGAGGAAGTGGTGTTCCAATAGGAGCTTGAGTGATAACTGTATTTCCGACAGAAACAAGCGTAGCTTGTGAGACCACGATATAGTTAGCAAGCTAGAGAGGAAGAATTGAGTGAGAACCAACCAACAACTGATCTGAAACTATGACGAAATTACTGGTTGTGCCAGTAAAATGATCTAAAGGTATTGTATAAGTGGTGGAAGTCATAGGCATTTGTGATGCCATAGGTCGATTAGGACTCATTCCTAGTTTATCAAAAATGTCATGTCCCAAGGAGGTCCTCCAAAAATAACGAACAGGGACAGAGCTCGGATTAAAAATTTCAACAGTATGAATCGGAGTTCTAAACGACTCACTTTGAAAAAGCGGATCGTCTACACCAAAATCTATGTGAGGTCTAGTAGGCATTTATATATACTCGTCAACAACGTCTCCTGATGAATTAATCTGGAGCAAATGTGGACCTTGCACAACACTCAATAATGAGTTTACGGAAAGTATTGACTCCTCTAATGGAGTATAACTTCCAATCTTATAGGCTACGTTGTTATTGACTTCTCCTTCAAGAGAGCCCTCTGGTGAGTTAGGAAGCAAAGGAACGTAATCTTTCAGATCTTTCAAAGGTAACCCTTGCGTCCTACATGAACGGCGAGGGTCAATGTTGGCCACACCAAATAAAGAACGAAACAGATCTATGGCCAACTAGAGAAAGAAACAACACTCACTAATAAAATCTAGAAATCAAACAAGTAAACAAACCTTCTTATTTCGAAGTCACTAATTGGTGATGAAATCCAACGTCGGGAAATCAAGACAAGAAGGGGCTAGGATAAAGCGGGTGGAAAAGTTACATTGATGACTTGCTTAACAAACTTACACCTTGGTGCAAGCTCCCACACATAATCGTGGGTATACCCTCCGTTATCTCTCCATGAGTCCTTCTCAGGTTGTATCTTGAAGAAGCCTGGTAACTTAAAGTGTAATTGTTTTTGTGTTTATGTGTGGATCAAATGGGATAACTAACTTACTGGATTGGTATCAAGACAGTCAAATGTATATAACCAAAAGAGGCAATGCTATTACACATTTTCAAGAATTAGTGATCATATGAGTAACTGAGTGGTGGGTGAAAAAAGCTATGTTTATTAACCAGAACACACATGTGATGGGTCAAATAAGATAGTGTAGACTATTATTAAATTAATCTTATGAACTGAAAAAATGAGATAACAGTCATTAGCAATTAAGACAAACTTGAATCAAAGTACATAAAGAGAAAGGAAATGGCAATCTGTCATCAACAATGAAAGAAAACTGTGATTTGTATTATATATCTAAAACTCTATTACAATAGCTCTCTCTATCAAGACTTGAACCCCTTGAATTGTGTCTCTGTGGGATTTAAATAATCTTTACAAATCAGTTTCAAGATCCTCAAAAGATGGATCTGATAACCTCTTTTCTTATCTCAAATTCGAATTTGTGAGGTGGTTGGAAAAGACAGAAATTTCTGGAAATATGGTGTTTAAAGATTGACCTATATCTCAAATGAAAATAGATATGTACAAAATGGAAGAGACTTTTGTATATTGGTTTGTTTTGAGAAAAAACCTCTCTCAGTTATTTGAGATTCATTTTCATTTGCCTGGGATCTACATTTCAAAAACTTGTTTCAAACGGGGAAATTCTAAGATCCGAAAAGTAGGGCTCAGAGATGAATTTGATTCTCCCAATATATGACACCTATAGGAAAATTGAGAGAGGTTATTGTTCTTTGGCGTGTTATTAACAAAATCCTTTACCCATTTCTCAAAATGATTCTCCAGTCGCTCAGAATCATCATTTGAAAATGATGACTCAGCACAGTAAAAACAGACATTTCTGCGCTTTCGGCGGCTCATTTGCCCTTGAAAATCTGATTTAGCCGCCGAAAGCCCTGGCTTTTGGCGGCTCACAACCCTGTAATTGTACCACTTAGCCACCGAAAACTAAAAATCAGTTTTTGGTTTATTTTGAAATGCAATTTGATTTATGTGTTGGAATGATATAGTTTTAAACATGTTTTTAAGACTTCATGACTTAAGATTTAAAAATAAATATTCTCTCTAATGACTATCTTGTCATATGATGTCTCAATGATTTGGAAATCATTTTTGATCGCTAACATCTGGCTCCAACTGGGATGGAGACCTCCCTGCGAGGTTTCCAAGAACCTAGTAGTTTCAGTTGCCTTTACTATTGGGCATGGAGTCATCTAGCCTTTATAATTGATCCCCTGTAAACCTGTAGCTTGCCTGCAACCTGCTCTGCTTATTTAAGAAATCAACAACTGAATATAATTTATCTGCTCATATGAATAACTTATTCTCTTGCCTACTGCTACACTAACCAACTATAATGTCTCTTATCAAGTGAAATCATGCTTCCAATGAAGCCATGTTAGAAACTGATTTACTGACATCATGCTTGATCTTTACCCCAAAAATATAAGAAACCATAACAAGCAGAAATGTAATTGGAAAAGATGACAGAATTGTCCTTCTTCTGACAAAAATATTTTGATATTTAAGCTGCTCATAATCTCCAAATAATCTGCAATAGGGTCATCAAATTTACAAGGAAATACCTCTTCTTGTTGCTATTCCAACTGACTGAGATGCTTTTGTTGATGGTTGTCTTCACTGATATAAGTGTTAAATGTAGATTGCTCAACCTCTAACTGAAAAGCATGTATGATTAACCGCTGATCTAAAACTTTTTTCTCCCCTTCACCATATCCCTGTGATTTAGATTCATCACTCTGATGTAATGGTGTATTACGACTGACAATTTCTGAAGAAAAAAAAATAATAAGTATGTTCTGGATCTTCTACATCATTGTTGTGATAATGATCAAATGAAAACTGAGTCTAAAAATATGTATCATGAAGAAATTTCTGATCACCCTCTCCAACAATGAAATCTTTGCAAGATGAATCTTCTTTCAACTTTTGAACTTTAGATTCACAACTTTCATTAATCATAACATGTGTACATTGTTGATCATCCTTTTGTTGAAAAGTAGAACTAAGTGAAATTCCAGAAGCAAATAAATCTCCACAAAACTTAAAATCTTCTTCTTCATCACTATATTTGTCAAAAATGGGAACATCATGATCAAATCCTAATGACAGGGATGAAGATTCATGCATAGAATTATCAGCAATAGGATCTTGAAAAAGATTTGGGAAAATATCACCTTGTTCTTCATCGTAATTTGAAACAACATGTTCATAAGGAGAAAGATAGTACTCTTGTTGTTCCAACTGAGAATTGAAATGTTGTTGTTGTTGCTGGTGTTGCTGGCTGCTTTCACTGATCTCAGTGTTGAATGTAGATAGTTCAACCTTTACTGCAGATCCAGAAATGTCACACATTGATCCTTCAATCTGCCCGTCATCTTTAAAATTTTCAAAGGGAACAATCAGATCTTCATGACAACCTAAGACTGCAGCATACTCTTCATGACTATCTAATCCTTTATTCAAACTCTGAATGCAAATTCACTGCTGCAAACTAACAAACTAAAAAGAATCTCCAACCATGCTTGATGGCAAGCTTATTCTCTACCTATTCCTACTCTTAACCAGTAAAAACATGCTCATCATGTGACATCATGCTTCCATTGAGGCCATGATAACATCGAACTATTTACAAAATCTCTTTGCATGCAGATAAATTTCAGAGAACACTTCATGTCGTGCAGTAGAATTTCAACTTGCAGAGCATACTTACAATCATCATTTTCCTTGATTCCAAAGATTGCACAATTGAAGACTTATGAAAAACATAACTCCATATAAACAACTACCGGATCATAGAAAGAAGTTAACTTTGCTTGTTCCTCGGGCCTTTCTTCTCCTTCTGATATATGTATCTGCTCATAAATAGGTTTCTACAATTCTAAAAATAGCAGTAAGTTGATTTGACTGCTAATCCCTTCTTGTTTGATATCTTCTTCATAAATGATATCAATCTTTTGTTCATGGAATGTTGCAAATAGAAGAGAAGATCTTAAATCTTCAGGTAGATTAAACTCATTGTATTTAATGACTTCTGCAAACATAGAATGGTTGATTTCAACATGATGTTGCTCCTTGATGGGCAAAGAAAAAGGCTCATCAAAATTTGATTCATAGCTGTCATATATGGGTTGGCTGCTGCTCAAGTCAACCTCATTTGTTGTAGAAATTTGTTCTTCTTCATCTTCATAATTATCAAAAATCAAAGAACAAAAAACCTCTTCATCTTGCAAAGAAGAACATACAATCTTCAGATCTTTCTCTTCACTTACAGGTGAGAACATATTGTAGGCAGCCTCTTGAAAAATTTCAGTAAATTCTTCTTCTATAACTCTTTCTTCATACAAATCAAAGGCAACAGGTGCATCAGAGACAAGTCCTGATGCATCTACAACCATGAAATCCTCATAATTAATTGTATCAAGAAGCTCTTCCTCAACAACATAATTTTCATCTTTACAAACAGAAGAATGAACTACTTCTTGGTGAACTTGCTTCTCAAATTCATCACAACAATCTTCAAAGAGACTTTCAGCTGGAAATTCATCTTTACAAAACAAATGAAAAGCATCATGAAAATTTGCTAATAAGTGAATACTTAAAGCTGGAAGAGATCGGGACCAATCAAGGGTTGCTCCCTTCAATGAATATCTGAAAAGCTTAATTTGAACATCCTCATGTATAATTTCAAGCCGATGAATAAAGTCATGAAAATCTAGCAAGTGTTCAGCTGGCACTTCCCACTCTTCTCTTCGAAATCTAGGAAGAATTTTTTCCCATTCATCTCTACTAGGTACTGGATGAGAGTAACCAAAAATACTTGAGAAATCACAGAATGCATACCTCTTATTCATAACAAACCACTGGAGTCGTCAATAGATTTCTGAACAATGGAGTCACCACTGAATTCATCCTTCACAGAGTCGCCATTGAATTCGTCCTTCATGGAGTCACCAGATAGATGATTACAACCGAAAATATGTCCAAACTTTGTCTATCATCAAAGCTGGATCTTGTCGTCTCCTAAGGAAGTTGAGCTTCAATCTCCTCTCCGCGACAACGACGCCAATTTGTTATCTCTCTGGGAGTCCTTCTCAGGTTGTATCTTGAAGAAGCCTGGTAACTTAAAGTGTAATTGTTTTTGTGTTTTTGTGTTTATGTGTGGATCAAATGGAATAACTGACCTACTAGATTAGTATCAAGACAGTCAAATGTATATAACCAAATGAGACAATGATTTCAAGAATTAATGATTAGATGAGTAACTGAGTGGTGGGTGAAAAAAGCTATGCTTATTAACCAGAACACACATGTGATGGGTCAAATAAGATAGTGTAGACTACTATTAAATCAAGCTTATGAACTGACAAAATGAGATAACAGTCATTAGCAGTTAAGACAAACTTGAATCAAAGTACAGAAAGAGAAAGGAAATGATAATCTGTCATCAACAATGAAAGAAAATTGTGATTTGTATTATATATCTGAAAGTCTATTACAATAGCATCAAGGTCTCTCTATCTAGACTCGAACCCTTTGAATTGTGTCTCTATGGGCTTTAAATAAGATTTACAAATCAGTTTCAAGATCCTCAAAAGATGGATCTGATAACCTCTTTTCTTATCTCAAATTCGAATTTGTGAGGTGGCTGGAAAAGACAGAAATTTCTGGAAATATGTTTTTTAAATATTGACCTATATCTCTCAAATGAAAAAATATGTGTACAAACTGGAAGAGGCTTTTGTATATTAGTTTGTTTTGAGCAAAAACCTCTCTCAGTTCTTTGAGATTCATTTTCATTTTCCCGGGATCGACATTTCAAAAACATGTGTCAAACAAGGAAATTCTGAGATCTGAAAATTAGGGCTCGAAGATGAATTTGATTCTCCCAGTATATGACACATGTAGGAAACTTGAGAGAGGTTATTGTTCTTTGACGTGTTAGTAACAAAATATTCCACCCGTTTCTCAAAATGATTCTCCAGTAGCTCATAATCATCATTTGAAAATGATGACTCAGCATAGTAAAAACAGACTTTTTTGCGCTTTCGACGGCTCATTTGCCCTTGAAAATCTGATTTAGTCGTCGAAAGCCTTGACTTTCGGTGGCTCACAACCCTGTAATTGTACCACTTAGCCACTAAAAGCTAAAAATCAGTTTTTGGTCTATTTTGAAATGCAATTTGATTTATGTGTTGGAATGATATAGTTTTAAACTTGTCTTTAAGACTTCATGACTTAAGATTTAAAAATAAATCTTTTCTCTAATGACTATCTTGTCATATGATGTCTCAATGATTTGGAAATAATTTTTTATCGCTAACACCCTCCAAGGAGCCCAAGTGAGTTTGGCCAATGTCGATTCCAGGTACCATGAAGACTTGCCCCTCCACAGTCACCTCGTGTAAAGACCCTAAACAGATAGGCCACTAAGGTTACCAATTACGACAATGATGGCTGGGAAAACAGTCGACAGTCTGATCCACGTGCAAAGGTAGGGTATCTAAGCCCAAAATCAACTCGAGATGGTCCCTACAGGATTTTATTCTCAAGTGAACCCCAATAATACATGCAATATCTACACTAAGACCAACAAAGCAAGGTGAGTAACTCTGCCAGTCCTAATGCGACCTCGTGATTGACCCTTGTGTTAGAAGGGCTTCCCATGACAAAATGTAGCAAGTGTATTTGAAGTCTCTCTATCACAAGATACTATTGTGTGTTTTGATACTTTGGAGAGTCTGCCTTACAACCTATTCCAAAGCGTTATCCTAACTAATGTTGGTGTAGAAAATTTCTAGAAAATAAAAGTTACTCATAAATTTTTAAAATTGCGTTGTATTTTAAAGGTTTTTTCTTACTCAAAAGGGAAACGGAAATGAAACTGATGATGTATGTGACCTTGACCCAATAAAATTCAAGAAGAGATGATTATGCAATCTTTTAATTCGATGAACTCTAATTACAGTAGGGATAAGGTATCTCTTTTTGAAATACAAAAGCTACGAAACACAATTTCTCAATTTTTGAATGAAAAAGATACCAAATAATAAAAAACTATTAAATTTTCCAACTTTCTCTTTTAACAAATATTTTGAATGCAACAATTTCCTTGTAGAAGACTACAAAAAAAATAATGACTTCATTTTTTTCTTTCTCAAATCAGATCAGAGATGTAATGAAGAAAAGAAAGCATAATCCAAGAAAAGTAGCACATTCTCAACACTATTCCCAAGTCAAACCCATAATGTAGAAAAAAATAAAATGATAAGAAAACCTTTTGTCAAATACAAACAAAAATTGTCTCTCAATCAATTAACAATTCAGAAAATAAAAACAATCCAAAACTTCAAATAAATCAAGGATTTTTTGCCAAACAAACACTCGGGACCGAGATTTAGAGATTATACTCTTGTGACAAAACAAAATTTACTAAGAAAGCTTTCAATTTCCAAAAATCAATCAAATGCAAGCTTCAAACTTATAAATCAAACATTCACTAGTGTCAGAAGTTCATCCTAGGCCGTTGAGGCAAAACTGCTTAGAGAAAAGAAAAATGGCTATCTCCAACAACTCTTATAGGAATTGTCACAGGTGGCAGTGGAGCACAGTGCGACGATCTAGGCTCGTCGCATGCTGCCAATAAGGTACAGTGTGACGTCGTTGCACTGGTCTGCACCAGTAGAGTGTGACATCGTAGGATCGTCGTGGGCTGTCTATAGAGTATAGTGCGACGATCTCTGAAAATAAAGGAAAATGGGAAGAAAGACAAAAATTCTCACTAAAGTTTCAGACCTAGAGAGTCAAAATGGATCACCCACAGACTCAGAGAATGAAATAAACCAAAAGAAGGTAGGCTAAAAGCAAATAAGAGGCAAAAAACCAAAAAGAAGTCATTTCCTCAATATGGTCGCCAATTTTGTTATCGGACTAATCAATAAGTGTAGACACAAATAGATCTCTCTAATTTCCACAGGAAACTAGAACAAAACATAATAGAATACACACTTCGCCTTAAACTTAATTGTCATATAAACTAGTTTAGTGAGGTACAAGTAGCATACATTTTAAACGATGCTTGATCCTCGCTAGTGTTGTCCTTGTAGATCCTTCCTTGGGTTTGCAGAATAGTAATCTTGTCTAAGAATCACAAACCAACAAAAAGGGAAAACAAATATATATATTCTAATGAATTCTATGTATATGATCAAGGAATTATACAATAGAAGATGAGATGTTTTTATAGGGAAGAAATGTATTGTTGTATTAAATGAAATTGAAAGTGGAGAATACAACCCATGCCTTGATGTTGCAAGGTACCCTTTCAATGGCTCTTTACTTCAACACACACACCTTTTCTCCAATGTCTTGAATGAAGAAGATCCACAATCTGACTTGAAGAACTAAAGCTAAGCTCTCAAGCATAATCTGAAGTAGAACTCTCCATGCAAATCTTAGCCTATTCAACCTTAGCCTTTTCCATGAGAGATCCCTCTTTATATAGGGTGAAAGGGATATGGATGAGGAGATTAGGATGATCCCACTAAATCAGAGAAGCGAGTAAGATCCAAACCGATCGGAGGCCACCTCATCTTCTAGAAGATTCCCTTTTAGAATATTCGTGATTTTTTATTTTTCCTTTGCTTTAAGCATCGTCGCACCCTATGCATAAGTAGCATGCGACGACGTTGCAATCTAGTTATTTAGGCCAGAGTGAAACGATCAGGAATCATCGCACCCCATTCATATAGCAGGGTGCGACAACCTTCCTTGATATGGTTTTTGAAAGAGGAAAGCAAACCACTTTTCCCATGAAGAAAACCTCTTTTAATATTTTCAGGGAAAATGAACACATGTTGTCAGTTGATCACTGAGGTGACCAAAATAATGTGTAACAGTGGGGGGGTGCACATTGTAGAGGAGGAGCATCCCTAGGCATCTTGTCATCCGAAGAAGATGAATAAGCATGTCTTGCAACTTGTCACCCCTTGTCCCTCACCCATTGGAATAGGATGGGGGTACCAATAAGATGACACATTTACAATGTCATATCAGAGGGAAGCATCACATATATATCTAAAAGCTCATGGTCATGCATAATTACTTGAGGTTGTATTGGTACCACTCTAAATCCAACCATTAATGTATATAACTGATTTGTGACATGGTGACAAAATATGTGATCCAGTCTCCATGGCATGTAAGGTCTATGTCCCCGAACTGATTCATTGGCCTCAACCATCTTTGCATCAAGCTAGGGGGGTCCTCACCAACATAAAAACCAATATCCACAAATAGAAGACAACAATAAATATAAAATTTAAACAAAATCTTACAATAAATTACATGTGCATTAAATAATACAAAAACAGATAACGATAATAGTACCTCGTGTCTAGTGGCTCATGTAGAGTAAATTAAATGTTCAAACATCCTCACCAACCCTTCCCTACACATAAAATTTGTATAAGATTGAGAATG